>VNJV01007574.1:0-26754 GCA_008042635.1 Drosophila nikananu
AGGTACTGAGGTAGGTCATGCACTTGTGCGAGCAGCACTCTGCGTGGGTCTGACACTGCCGATTTCAATACGGATTAGTAATGGTATCTACGATATAATAACTATATTCCTTACATGTTCTCCAATCTTCTGACAGCCACGAGGCCCAACATCCTGATAAGCTGACACAACCCCCAGGAGAAACAGCAAAAGACCCAGTTGCACAATGGCAGGCATTATAGACATCTTGGCGCTGGCGAAGTAAAACCCGAACTGAGGCATTCGGGTTGTGGATTGCGACTTATAAGCGATCTCTGTTATGAGAACGACGCAATGAGAGCAAAAAAATATGACTAACAGCTCGGCTGTAATCATTGCGACTATCTGCTACCGCCTAATTGGACCTATTTACTCACCTACATTTCTCAGGATCAATATGTCTAATATATGTATATGGAAACACGTAGGTATATGTAAGAAAAGCTCATTGGAAGCGATGTGAGTAATGAAAATTTGAGCAGTTTGCGGATTATATTTTAAGAACATCTGCCTTTAAAAAACTTTTTTATTAGTATATTTTTTAAACTTTACAAAATATACGTCCCAGTAAATTGACGAGACCCATAGTCACATCTTCCGAAAAAAAAGATACAGCGACCACGCAGCATTCATGTCTTCGGAAACACTGTAAAAAAATGGGTGAGGTAAAGTGAGTCATACTTATCGATTCCATAAGGTACCTACCCTATCTCCTCCTAGTTTGCATTTCCCATTCTCTTTTGGGTTGATATCTGCCTGGCTCTCAGAATCTCCTCCAGACTCATTATCAGGGACTTCACATCTTGTACATCATCCTTGGTGGGAATTCGCATTCGGTAGGTTGATATCTGCCTCAGAACCCTTTCCAGAAGCATTATCAGGGACTGCACACCATCCTTGGTGGTATTTAATGGCTCCTTAACCGCAGTATCCAAGGCTCCCTCAGGATTTGGAAACGCTGCTACAAGACCCAGAATGCACAAAATAAGGCCCAGGAAAATAGACATCTTGAGGCTGGCCAAGAAAATTGTTGACTGGAGGATTCGGGTTTCAATTGGCGAATTATAAGCAGCTACCTAATTAACCCTAGGTATTCCTAAACACGTGTATACTTTTAAAAAATGCGCAAACACAGTTTAAAATATTTGTTAATATTTATTCATTTATATAAGCTAATGAAAACAATGAAGATAATAATTACCTGAGTAAGATTTCTAGATAACGGCATTGCCAAGAATAAGTTTTCACCGCGAAATGGTCCGAATTCCGACATTCCATATACGCTGATACGAAATACTTTTAGCCATTCCACCAACCAAAAGCACAAGGACCATTATTAGAGTTGTTGCAGTAAACCTCATTGTTGATTTCTAACTAAGGCTTTTTGATTTACTTCTCTTTTATATACTGTTCTTTGGAGTGGGCAAATTGAAAGAAAAAAGAATATTTGTTTTATTATTATTGTATTTACAGGTGGGTGGTGAAAAACAGGCGTCACATTCATTATGAATATTTCCTAGGTGGCAAAGAGTCGGTGACTAAAGTCGACCACCGGCGGACTCTGCCAAACACTTTGGACAGATTCGGCGGCCACCAGATTTCTGTAGTCAGCTACGCCCCGGAATAAGCTGAGGAACATATTGGTGAACAAGGTGATCTCGTCCGGATTCAGTGGATTCAGCTGCTGCTGCGTGGGTGGTTTGGATATCCCTGGCAATTTGGCATCCTTGGAAGCCGAATCCATTCCGGCGGGCAAAGCTTGTACTTCAGTCTATTTATAATGAAAAAAGTGAATTTTAAGATATATATGTATTATGGTAAGTATTATACCATATATTAAATGTGTCTGGTATTTATTTAACATTTCACTTACAGCCACGACTAGTACGGCCAATACGACGCCCAACATAGCGATTTCAGATTGGTTTCTAACGCACAGTGAACTGAGGAGCAACTCAGGTCCCAACTTGGCTTTTAAACCCCCTCATTATTGACTCTCTGACCCAAGACATCAACTAATTGCAACGCCTTTGGCTTGTTGGACATGCTCCCCTACTTGTTCAAGTCGAGGATCGGGCTACATTTGTGTCAAGACGCTCGAGATAATTGGAAATTGCCACTGTCAATATTTAATGCCAATGTCTCAGATAGGGGCAACTGCCAAAGATATCGAAGCTGAAAGCGTCAACATGTAATTTTTTATCAATAAAAGTTTAAAGGCTCCTGAAATCAGGCCTCTTCATTTTAATGTCAAGGTCAGCCCTTTTATAAGCTGTCTTTTCTTGGAAACCTCTTGCCAGCGGCACTCCCCAATTTTTATCAATTAGCTTTCTGACGAAAAACATAAATAAATCAAAAGAATTGAAATGAGAGATTGACAATTGACTCTAGGTCTTTTCAGTTATAAAATATTAAATTTCTTAAAGAAATTGCTAAGAAATAAATAAACGTCTTAAAGACATTTATGGCTTTAGAAAAACCATATCAGAATTTTAACAGGGTTGCGTGAATAATGCCAAACATAAATTAATTTATTACACTCTTTATATGGACTCCGTTGACATACTCGTAGATTACTGCAAATCATTGACATTCATAACTGAAACACCAAAGTGAAGACTATTTTAAAGATCATTAATTTTCTGAGCGCACTTATTGAGGTACTTTCCTGAACAGCAGTCCCAATGGTTTTGACAGTGGTGGATAAAACGATATATGAAAAACGTCTAGGTTGAAAAAGAAACTCCTACGTATCCTCCAGTATGAGCACAGGCAGTTGAGTACCCAAGGAAACAAAGCAAAAGAACCAGTTTGGCGATTATATTTATTATCGACATATTTACCATGGGTCATCAGAGCTCTAATTGAGGCGATCGTCTGTACATCGCGCCTTATATATATATGATTTGCTTTATAATTTTTAATTAGAAATTAAAGTTAAATTAGCAATTAATGATAATGATGATAAGATTATTATTATGAGCTACAACTTTAGTTTTTATTTTTTTAAATACACACTAATTGCTATAAAAAATTTGTTTGGTTTCGTTAAAATTGGTTTTTCTACTGTCTCTTGATCCAATAGCAAACTTCGACATATTTCATGCTTTTTATGCTTTTAACTTTTCTGTGTTTTCTTACCATAAAACAATATATGTATATATATAACATATGACAAATACAGTAAACAACGAACTTATCAGGTCAAGAACATGTTGGGCTTTTTTTTACATTTTGCTCAGTTAATGCATATCTCTTTGAGGTTGTCGCAAAAAGCCCGCATTTGTTGTATCACATTTATTACTGTCACTGTAGTGAGTATTACGCTTATAAGCAAATACATATTTAATTTAAAAATAATTTATATAAAGTAATTAATATAAAACATATATAGGTTACAAAGAATTAATGGAATTCTGTTGTTTATTTGTTAAAATTTAAATATATTGTTATCTTGGTTTGCTATTATAAACAATAATGTATCATCCAATTTGTTTTCATCTTAAATAGTAAATTAAACACACAAAATTTTATTCTGTAGAAATGCTTTTCAATTTGGTAATTAGCTGGTTAGTCACATTTTCTTATTGTACCCTAAAATTCCTCAGGTGACACACTTGTGCATGTAGAAGTGGCAGCGTAAATTACAACAGTCAGAGCTACTGTTACACTGAAAAAAAGGAAACAAAATGGGTTATACTACTCATATTTTCTAGGGAAATCCCTACCGGTCCTCCGACATTTTGGCATTGTGGCATAGCTGCTTTAGGTTGCGACTCAATATCATAAGCCTCCTTCGATGGACTTGGAAGATCAGAAAGTCCAATGACTTCCACCTGATGGACAGGCACCTTCATCCCAGTGTCGAAGATTCCGTTGAAGCCGGGTGTATGTGGAATGGGACTGCGGTCATCTATCTTCTTGGCACAGGTACTGAGGTAGGTCATGCACTTGTGCGAGCAGCACTCTGCGTGGGTCTGACACTGCCGATTTCAATACGGATTAGTAATGGTATCTACGATATAATAACTATATTCCTTACATGTTCTCCAATCTTCTGACAGCCACGAGGCCCAACATCCTGATAAGCTGACACAACCCCCAGGAGAAACAGCAAAAGACCCAGTTGCACAATGGCAGGCATTATAGACATCTTGGCGCTGGCGAAGTAAAGCCCGAACTGAGGCATTCGGGTTGTGGCTTGCGACTTATAAGCGATCTCTATTATGAGAACGACGCAAAGAGAGTGAAAATATATGACTAACAGCTCGGCTGTAATCATTGCGACTATCTGCTACCGCCTAATTGGACCTATTTATTCACCTACATTTCTCAGGATCAATATGTCTAATTTATGTATGCGTAAGCACGTAGTATATGTAAGAAAAGCTCACTGGAAGCTATGTGAGTAATGAAAATTTGAGCAGTTTGCGGTTTATATTTTTAGAACATCTGCCTTTAAAAAACTTTTTTATTAGTATATTTTTTAAACTTTACAAAATAATATTTTGAAAATATACGTCCCAGTAAATTGACGAGACCCATAGTCACATCTTCCGAAAAAATAGATACAGCGACCACTGCAGCATTCATGTCTTCGGAAACACTGTAAAAAAATGGGTGAGGTAAAGTGTGTCATACTTATCGATTACATAAGGTACGTACTCTATTTCCTCCTAGTTTGCATTTCCCATTCTCTTTTGTGTTGATATCTGCCAGGCTCTCAGAATCCTCTCCAGATTCATTATCAGGGACTTCACACCTTGTACATCATCCTTGGTGGGAATTTCCTTTCTCTGGTCGGTTGATATCTGCCTCAGAACCCTATCCAGATTCATTATCAGGGACTTCACACCTTGTAATGGCTCCTTAACCGCAGTATCCAAGCCTCCCTCAGGGGGAATGTCTATGGGATTTGGAAACGCTGTTACAAGACTCAGGATACACAAAATAAGGCCCAGGAAAATAGACATCTTGAGGCTGGCCAAGAAAATTGTTGACTGGAGGATTCGGATTTCAATTGGCGATTTATAAGCAGCTACCTAATTAACCCTAGGTATTTCTAAACACGTGTATACTTTTAAAAAATGCGCAAACACATCCTAAAATATTTGTTAATATTTATTCATTTATATAAGCTAATGAAAACAGACAAATTTGATGAAATAACCCTATTTATTATTTTTTTAGTTACAAAAACAGGTTTACGATCGCGTCTTAGGGGTTGTTAATATTCCTGCTCGAGGAGTACAAGTGTTGGCATACCCCTAGGAGATCGAAGCACCTGCTACCCCTCGAAAAGAGTTTGTTTTTCGGGGCGGTGGTGGATGAACAGTCAACCCGCATGGCAGGGCGAGTCGTTAGTGTGCCAAGGACCGCACCGTGACCTGCTCAACGCCGCTCCCCTGAGTGTTGTCGTTGACGAATGAGAACGAGTGGGCCAGTGGGTACTCGTGTTTGCAGGGCACTCTTATACTCGAACCCGATCCGCTCCACGTTCTCATCGATCATCTCAGCCAGCCCCGCGGCTTATCTTATCGGGACAAGCGGGCTTTAGCTACAGATATAGCCGTGTGGCCACTCGTCGCCGACGCTCAGTCGAGTTGCGGTTGCCAGGGCGCGAGCAGATACTGCTTCGATCCGAAACGTTCACAACATTCGCGTTTTCCGTATCACCATGATCACGCCGGCGCTTTCGTGTGCCTTTCTCTTGCTGGCGACCCTGCTGGCCACCCCGATGGTCAGGGGATCCCTGCCAGCCCGGGATCGGCCTTCTCTGCGCCTGCCCAACGAGACCTATCCGCTGCTCTACCGCCTGCACATCTCCAGCGACATCCACCAGGGCACTCTGCTCTTCAGCGGAAACGCCACCATTGACGTAGCCATTCGACAGTCGACGAACGAGATAGTGCTACACGCCAAGAACTTGACCAACATCCAGATTACGGTGCGCCAGCTGACTGGCGGGGAAGTCGACGGGGGTTGGGAGGTCGTGGACGACCTGACCCACACTCTGAACCAGGACGCGGCCTTTCTCATTATCCATCCGCGGGAGAACTACCAGGCCTTTGAGGCAGGCCAGCGCTACCGCCTCGAGATCCTGTACTCGGCTATTATGAAGTCAAAGCCCATGGGGCTCTACTATATGGATTACAGAGATGAGCAGAGCAATCGCACTGTGTGAGTAGTATTACGTCTATCGACCGAGGGAGATTAGGCGAGAACCTAGGATGCAGGGAGAGACTGACGTTTATTTCTCAGAGGAATTTTGCTGAATGGATACTATTCATGCGCCAAGTGAGCCTGGAAGTAATTAAACCAGTTAGCTAATAGCTAATAATAAAAAGAAGGAATTTAATTTGCATTTCGAATGATAGGCCGCATAATCAATTAAATAAGAGGCACCTTTCTTGATTGATGGGTTAATCCAAGACAGGCACGCGCTATTCGAGGCACGTATATGAGTTAGTACTCCCTTGCATAACCGGGAGAGACTCTTAAAATCAGTTCACTTTGCCTCACGCTCCTCTCACTTTTATTTTGTTATTTCATTTTTTACTTTCTGTTATTATTTGTTTGGTTTTGCTTTTTAATTACTTTGCTGCCGTAGACAGAGCCCTCGGTCTTTATCGCTATCAGGCGGCGGCATAATATACTCCTATATAGTATATAGACCCCTGCCATATGGCATAGGGAGCGCGTCACCGGGGTGACGATGTAAACAATGCGACACAGTGAGTGTTCTGATTGGGGGATTCTTTATAAACGGGACATGACTGTGTGTCCACGCACAATCTGGGAGCCCCTGCCTTATCACTTCCTCCGGTAGATAAAAAACTTGAGCGGTGTATTTACTTAGTTATTTTATTTAACTTTGGGCGTAACCGAGACCCCGGATTTGTTTTCATTTCGATTGGGCAACCGATTCGCATCACCCATTATTTTTCGGCAAATATACACACAAAGTAATGAGCTCGTTCCTCGAATGAGAAGCTGGTTCTCGCCCTGATTGATCATTCCGGCAGCCGCAGGCTGCAACTGGTTTTTCTTAATTTTTTTCTTGACTGGCGGTTAACGATCTGTGAATTGTGACTTGGGATTTTTGGCCTGAGATGATTTTGTTTAATTATATATTATTCATAGGCAGACTTCGAGTACACTTGACAACAAGTAATGATCTGTGAATACTCATAAATTTGATAAGTCTGGCTGATTAGAAATACTAGCAACTGTGGGTAGTATTCGATTTCATTCATTAAATTATACAAGTGTTAATAATATTTTCTATTGAGCAGAAGGGACTTTATAAATACAAATATATTAATAATATATAAATAATTAAAATGTAAGATTCTCAATTTCTATACTTACTCGAACAAAAATTGCGCGGAATTCATTTGATTTTGTTTACTTCTTACGACATCTATTTATTTTTTTTACTAAGCAAAGCTTATCAGATGTGCAAATAAACAATTCAGGATTGCTTAACGTTTTACTTAACTAGAAACATGTGTTTAGCAAGTTCTTAAGCAATTATAATAATATGGTTATACATTTAAGAAATGTCCATAAAAGTGAACCATTTTCTGAAAATCTTTTTCAAACTAAATATGGTATATTTTATGCGCCCTGTACAAGTATTTCGTATCATTATCCGTTACATACATTTTTATTTTAACAATATTTTTAAATATATTATTTATATAAATGTGACAGATATGTAGCCGCCACCCAGTCGGAGCCCACATATGCCCGCCTGATCTTTCCCTGCTATGACGAGCCCGGATTCAAGTCCAACTTCAGCATAAAGCTAACACATGGCAATAGCCACACGGCTATATCCAATATGCCAGTCAAGGAAGTCTTTTCTCATGGGTAAGCTTTATGCTTAGATTTTTAATTCGAATTAACGTTTCCCTCTGTTTCACGACAGCGACTTGACAACGACGTTGTTCCACCCAACACCGCCCATGTCGACTTATTTGGTGGCATTTGTCATCTCCAATTTCGAGAGTATTTCGGAGACCTATAGAGGAGTCACTCAGAGCATTTACTCCTCGCCGAGCACCAAGGAGAAGGGCCAGAGCGCCCTGAAGAATGCAGTGCGAACGGTGGCTGCCTTCGAGGATTACTTTGGCATATCCTATCCGCTCCTGAAGCTGGATCATGTGGCGCTGAAGAAGAACTACGGGGCGGCCATGGAAAACTGGGGACTAATCACCTTCAAGGAGGCCAATCTGCTGCAGCAAGACTCAGAGGATGTGCACAAGCGGGTGATGGACAAGATCACCCAGAACCATGAAATCGCTCACCAGTGGTTCGGCAACTTGGTATCACCCGAGTGGTGGACTTATGCCTGGATGAACGAGGGATTTGCCACGTACTTTAGCTATGTGATTACAGATCTGGTAAGAGTTAAGTTAGGAAATTTAACATTTTGAATGCTAAAATAACTAACTAAATACCCTAAAATGTAATTAAAGTTGCATATTTTGCGGCTGAACGGATTAAATATTGTTTTGAACTCCTCTTCAGCTGTATCCCGAGGACAAGGTCATGGACATGTTCGTGGCCGATGAGGCGGACCGCGCGTATAGCTACAACAGCTTCTTTGACGTCCGGCCCATGTCCTCATACGTGGAAAAGGAGAAGGAGATCATGGCGGCTTTCGACATCATCACTTACAAGAGGGCGGCCTGCGTGATCAAGATGTTCCATCACGCCTTCCGTCAGAAGATCTTCGTGCGCTCTATCAGCCGCTTCCTGGAGAAATAGTGAGTAATGGTGCCCTGTCCCTCGAACTGGTCAATTGGAACTCATGGGCCAAAGTCCTTCGCTCTTCCCTCTCTCCCTCGGCTAGTCGTTACAGCGTGGCCAACGAGCTGAACCTCTTCGATGCTCTGCAGGCGGAGCTGCAGGAGGACGAGTACTTTTCCCAGCAGGTGTGGGCCTCTCGGATACGGGACATCATGCTGTCGTGGACGCACAGCGAGTGGATGCCCATAGTGCTGGTCACAAGGAACTACGAGAATAACTCCATTACCTTCCACCAGAGATCAATACACTCCAAGGACGAGCTCTGGTGGATACCCTTGAACTTTGCTACGGCCCAGGCGCCCAGCTTCGAGGACACACAGGTGGATCTGTTCATGCCACCGCAGTCGCAGTACTCGGTGACGCTGGAGGATCTTAAGTTGGAGCTGGGAGGCCGGGACTGGATTATAGTGAACAAGCAGCAGACGGGCTTCTACCATGTGCACTACGACACGGATAACCTGAGGGCCATTGCCCGCCAGCTGCAGGCGAACCACTCGCTCATCCATCCGGTTAACAGGGCTGCCCTCTTCCGGGATCTGAAGCCGCTCATCGAGCACAACGAAATCGAGCAGGTGGACGTGCTCTTCGAAATGCTCAAGTACATGGAGTACGAGGAGGATATGCTGCCGTGGAATCAGGTGGCGGACACTATAGAATTCCTGCGGCGCAACCTCTTCGGCACTGCGTCGGAAAATCTGTTTAACGAGTTCGTGCGTCGCCTGGTCAATCCCATCTTCCGTCGCCTGTTCGTGGACGAGGCAGTGGAACACGTCTCGAATAGTGCCCTGGACGCCGGCCAGGTGATCCTGCAGATGGCCTGTCTGGCCGATTCCCAGGAATGCCTGGAGTACACCCGCCGGCTGGCCAAGGAGTACATCTTCAAGAAGATCAACCTGACCAACGACTTGGACTACTATGCCACCTACGACACGGTTCTGTGCATGGGCGTCAAGTACCTGAGCGACCGGGACTTCTACGCCGTCATCGACATGATGCAGGCCGCCGACAGGAACACCGTCTACTACGACGACATGATCTATTCCCTGCGCTGCACTCAGAGCCACCGGCATCTGCTCTACTACCTGGAGGTGCTGCTGGGCGAGAACTCGACGCACCTGATCCTCAGCGATCCGGAGGCCATGATGTATCTGTCCTACGTCTACAAGTCCAACCTGGCGGCGAGGCCTGTCATCTGGCAGTACATCGATCGCAACTACAAGCTGCTCTGCCGGTCTCCCAATTTTGTGGAGCACTTCAACCAGATCGCAGAGTTTGTGCCCAGGCAACAGAGGCCTCAGGTGAGAGCGGTGCCTACAAAAAGATTTTATATGTATTCATGATAAATCCCTTGCAGTTTGAGAGGCTTCGCCAGGCCATTGCCAGCCACATGGAGTTGGAGTCGCTCAGTACGAGGGAGCAGCTGATTGAGTCGAATTCGGTGCTGGTGGGCAAGAAGGGGAAGATCAGCGAAAACTTCCTGGACAAGTTCCAGCAGCAGATCCACAACTGGCTGATAGGCGAGGTTCCGCCGGAGGCCGCCAAAAGCGATGCCATTCTGGCCGCCTCGCTCAGCGTTTCCAATGGCTCCAGCCGGCCACAGGGCATCCTCAAGGACGCCACTCGGGTGGTGCGGAGTGCGTTGCGGTCCATAGATCCATCCTTCTACAGATGATTGCCATCTGGCACTACTCTTAGGGACTACAAAGTACAAGCTCAATTATAAATAAATTAATTCTCCTAGAACAAGACAAGATCATGCGGGCCTTTTCAATAATTGGAGGGAAAAGAGCTTTGCCCCATGCCTGAACGATAAGGAAAATCGATTGGGCCTAGACGTTCGGTTTGAGGGGAATCGATAAGCACGTCCTAGAACTAAGAGTCATCGGCAGTAAACGGTCTTTTGATCTGTGAAATATTTGTAGTTGGCCCTATGGTATTGTAGAGCGTATATTTGAGGGGTTTCAGAACTTTCTTCTACTGCAATGACAATATTTATTAATATACTTAAAAGATATATTCTATATTTGTTAATACTCGAACTATTGATCATTTAAGGCGACACTCTTGGAAGGTTATAACTGAATTTATAGCTGTTGTGTATTTTTCTAGTTTATTGCCTTAACAACTTGCACTTTTCCAGTGCCGTCTCAGACAAACCGATAACTTGGCAATTTACGGCGTAATTAAGTTTAGACCTAATAGCCAATATTAATAGAACATCAATTGCAACCCTTATCCTGCTAACGATAAGGATCTGGCTACTGAATCATTTGAATAGTGAATCCCCTCTTAATACCAATTAAGATCTTCAAAAGAACTTGGCCTAGTTGGGCCTCTCAACTTGAGAGGGCCTTTAGGAACTGCCCGATAAATAGGCATTTTACTGTTTAATTAATAAATGAACTAATCGTTATGTTTGCGTTGGCCCAGTACACTCTAGGCCAATAACGGGCACTGTGCCTGATTAATCGAGTGTTGCGCAAGAATCTTTATGGCGAACGACGCACAGGATTAGATATCGTCTAGTCCATAAATAAGCCGGCGCAGCTCGGCGACCATTCAATTAGGAAATAGCCAAGCAGCCAACATGGCAAGGTGGCTGCTAAACTCGTGTGTCCTGCTGCTCTTGGCGGTGGGCAGCCTGCAGGCACGCCTGATCCTGCCACAGTCCCTGGACATCGACGGCGTCCAGCTGGAGACCAAGGGAGCGGAAGCTCTCCAGTACGCCAGCGCCAGTCCCCGTGTGGACGACAATAGTGAGGGAAATTACCGACTGCCGAACAACACAGCCCCGGAGGCATACGACGTTGAGCTGTGGACCAATGTGCACAGTGGCGTCAGGGAGTTCAACGGCAGCGTGAAGATCGATCTTCAGGTGCTGGAGGTGTCCAGCGAGATCAAGCTGCACTATCGTCAGACCTGGAACTTTACGGCCGAGATCATCAGCCGCGATTTGGCCCAGCCCGTGGCGATTCCACTCACCTTTACCAACGAGTCCACGCGCGAGTTCCTCACCTTTTCGCCGGTGGATACCACATTGTCCTTTGCCGCAAACACCAACTGGACTCTGACCATCAACTATACCGGCATCCTGCGCTCCGACATGGGTGGCTTCTATTACTCCAGCTATACGGACGACGATGGCACAGTGCAGTAAGTGGAATCTTACGATATTAGTTCAAGGTGTACTAACTAGTAATTGAATTGTGCCTAGTGCGAGTTCTTATCGAACTATAAATGTCGATAGTGACTCTTTATCAACACCTACAGTTGTGCTTATCTTAATATAGTCCAATTAGGTGTTTCTGGCTTGTGAAATGAAATTGTTAATTTGTATCTCCGATATTCCCAGCCACTTGGCCACCACCCAGTTCGAGAGCACCAATGCCAGGCACGCCTTCCCCTGCTATGATGAGCCTGCCAGGAGAGCCACCTTCAACATTACCATCCACCACGATTCCAGCTACACGGCTGTGAGCAACATGCCCGTTAATGCGACAGCCTCCAGGTTAGTATTTAGTACAATAATAATAATATTAATATAATATAATTCGATTGGGACTACACTGCGTATGAGCGATGCTATAATGCTGAGATTACTCATACGCAGCGTTAACCCAGCACAAGTACAAAAAATAATATAATTTCATTATTTCCCCGCCAGTTCTGGTGTCACCGCCTTCCAGACCACTCCCAAGATGTCCACCTACCTGATAGCCTTCATCGTGTCCGATTTCGAGTCCACAACTGGCGAGCTCAATGGCCTCCGGCAGCGTGTCTTCTCGCGCAAGGGTAAGCAGGATCAGCAGGAATGGGCCCTATGGTCCGGCCTAGTGGTGGAAGCCAGTCTTGCCGGCTACTTTGGAGTCCCATTCGCCCTGCCCAAGCTGGACCAGGCCGGCATTCCGGACTTCTCTGCCGGAGCTATGGAGAACTGGGGCCTGGCCACCTACCGCGAACAGTACATGTGGTGGAACAAGGAGAACTCGACGATTAACCTGAAGACGAGCATCTCCAACATCATTGGACACGAGTACGCGCACATGTGGTTCGGTGATCTGGTGTCCGTGAAATGGTGGACCTATCTGTGGCTCAAGGAGGGTTTCGCCACTCTCTTCTCCTACGAGTCGAACGACATTGCCTTCCCCGAGTGGGACACTTACCAGATCTACCACGTGCAGGACTACAACAGTGCCCTGATAAACGATGCCGTGACGACCGCCGTGCCCATGACCCACTACGTGCAGACCCCCAACGAGATCTCCAATAGATACAACACCTTCTCCTACGCCAAGCCCGCCAGTGTTCTGTACATGTTCAAGAACGCCTGGTCGGACAAGGTCTTCCGATCCGGACTGAACAAGTACCTGACCAAGAAGTGAGTAACCGAGTTTCTCTGTCGAGTTCCGCCCACTGATCTGAGCTTATCCACCCCTAACCAGCCAATACACCTCCTGTGATGAGTGGGATCTGTTTGCCTCCTTCCAAGAAGCGGCCAATGAGCAGAACCTGGTACTGCCCACTTCAGTGGACAACATCTTCAGCAGCTGGTCCCATCAGGCGGGTTATCCCCTGGTGACCGTGACCCGTAACTACGATACGGGTGCCATCACCTTGAAGCAGGAGCGTTACTTGGAGAACAAGGATAGCGGCAACACGGCCACCTGGTACACGCCCATCAACTTCGCCACGGCCTCCAATCCGGACTACCGCAACACGAGCGCCTCCCATTACCTGCTTAATGTGACGGAGACTACGATCTCGGATGTCCAGGTGTCCAGCGATGGGTGGCTGCTGGCCAACAAGCAGAATGCCTTCTACATTCGCACGCTGTACGACGAGCAGAACTACCTGCTCCTGGCCGACGTTCTCAACACCAAGCCCTGGCTGATCCATGTGAGGAATCGCGCCCAGCTGCTCTACGATGCCTATTTCTTTGTGAACACGGGTCGTCTGAGCCATAGCTTCCTGTTCAACCTGCTCTCCTATCTGAAGAACGAGGAAGCGTACGCACCCTGGTCGAATGCCAACAGCATCCTCACAGTCTTCGATCGCTATCTGCGCGGTGATGACTCGTACTACAATTTCCGGACCTTCGTGCAGCGACAGATCGAACCCGTCTTTGACAAGATCGGAGTGAACGAGATTCCCGGCGAGCATTACCTGAACAATTACTTGCGCATCATCACTGTAAGCTTGGGCTGCCAGGTGGGCTATGTGGACTGTCACACCCGGTCTGCGAAGAAGCTCTCCGAGTTCCTGTTTAACGGAACTGCCATCGAGCCCACTTTGAGGACTCAGGCGTACTGCGCCGGCCTGCGATCCCCTTCGGATGAGCTCTACAGCCGAGTCAAGTCGGATCTGCTCTCCTCCACGGACGCCACCGATCGTAACCTGTTCATCTTGTCCCTGGGCTGCTCTGGAAAGGCAGAGCAGCTAGCTGGATTCCTGAACCTGTCCCTGGACACTACCAACAGCTTGAGCTACTCGGAGCGCACGTCCCTGCTGAACTCAGCCTACTCCAGGAGCGAGGAAGGTCTGACCGCCAGTCTGGACTTCCTCGAGGAGGATTGGGAGGCATACGGCAATCTATCGAACACCGTTAAGCCCCTCGATTTGGCTCTGCGGGGAATTGCCACCTATGTGGTCAGTGAGAAGCAAAAGACAAGGGTAGGTGGCCAGTACTTCAATTGGAAAAGTCATTGTATAATTAATTACCTATTCCTTTCCTTAGCTCAACGCCCTGGTCGCTGAGGTTCAGTCAAAGGGACCTGATTATTTGAGTGATAATCTGAGCGAGGTCATCGACGGCCGAATCCAGGCGAACGATATTTGGCTGGACGCGCATCGCGATTCTACATTCGCTTGGATTGAGGAGCATTTGGCGGAAAAGGGCAGTGCCGCCTCGACAGTGCCTCTCGCCATGATCCTGATCAGTGCGTTGGCCCTGCTCCTGTCGCAACTGTTTTAGACTAAGTCCTGTGGTCAAGTATTATATACAAATATTGTAGATCCCCTAAAAATAAAGAGTAACATGAGTCATAACATAAGAGATTAGGCGTTGAATTCCCCTAGTGTGTGGCTCAAAGTTTCCCAAGATGGGATTGCGAAATCAGTGATTACGGTGGATTGATCGGTTTATGGCCTTAGTGAAACTTATCTTGGTTCTGGGAATAGCATTATTGCCGATAAAGTACACTGATAGATGGGCTTAGGACGAAATTCGAGTATGAAGTGGATATTTACAGCGTTGCGGTAATGGTTTATGGAGTTCACGTGCTCATATCAGTTTGTTTTTAATTGATTTTCGAACGTTCAAGAACAGGGACATACAATTCGTGGAATTATAACCTTCTTGGACACTTCCTATTCCATTAACCTCTGGGTTTTTACCAGAATGGTCAATTGATCGCTGAGTTTTAGTCATTTTGCTGAGTAATTCGCCAAAGATTATGGTGGGCTATTTATCTCAAGAGCCCCTGTTGTAGGGTCCATTATAGTAATCATGATTTAGGGTTCTAGTATGCTTGAACCGAAATTCTACTGAAAGAGAAGTATTTCTTTGTTAGATTCTGAAAATAAAAGTGGTTTTCTTGCTCAGATAAGAGTCTGGCATAACTTTCGGCCATAAAGATGAGAGAATTTCATAATGAGGTTTGTCAGTGCTCGGATTGTTTAGATCTCAGTGGAAGTTTGACAGCAGTGCAAGTTACCTGGTCGCCGAGGATAGATCACCTGGGATCAGATTGAAAGAAGTGAAAATCTACACTAATAAGTATCACTAATAAGCCACTTTATCAGATCAAGGGCGGTTCGCTTGCCACTTGGGACTTTATCAGCGTGTCTATCTTGCACGAAACACACCTATTGGCCACTATCTCAGCCGCTAGCTGTTACCAACCATAGCGAAAATTCACCTACTCATTGGCCAAGTTACGATAGCAATCCAAAGGCTAGTGGTCGTGCCATCGAATGGCTGATTTACGGCCTAATGCGGCTTTATAGCACTCCCAGACGACACACTTCGGGCCAAGATTGGGGTAATCTGTTGTCGCGGTCCCCAGATAAGGAGACGGTCCTCGCTTAAAAGTGGCCGGACGGAGTGGGTCGGTTCAGTCTTACCGCGCTTTCGCCATGAGTCGCGTCCCGATCCTGCTGGCCGTGCTTCTGGCCATTTCCGCCGTTACCCAGGCGGCAGTGGTGCGTACCTTCCCGCCCCTCGAGCAGCTCGGGCAGCTCCTGGAGAATCCCAATGCCCGTGCCGTGGTCCCGTTCGCCGACGAGGATAACTATCGCCTGCCCAACGACACGATCCCCAGCCACTATGCCGTCAGCCTGACCACGAATGTCCATACGGGCGAGACCAAGTTCACTGGCACCGTGGCCATCACCTTGTCGGTGGCCGTCACCACCTCAACTATAACGGTGCATGCCCGCCAGTTGGAGAACTTCACCGCCAGCATCATCCAGCAGGGTGTGACTGGAGCCACTGACCAGGACTTGACCTGGTCGTATGAGGAGGAGCGTGAGTTCCTCACCTTCAGCCAAACGGGTCTTTCGTTCGCCGAGGGCACCACCTGGGTGCTGACCATTAACTATGAGGGCAATCTGCGCACGGACAACGGCGGCTTCTACCTGTCGACCTTCACCGATGAGAGTGGTGCCACCAAGTACCTCGCCACCACCCAGTTTGAGAGCACCGACGCCCGTCACGCCTTCCCCTGCTACGACGAGCCCTCCAAGCGGGCCGAGTTCACCATTACGATCAAGCACGATCCCAGCTACAATGCCATCAGCAACATGCCCGTGGATGAAACTGCCTCCAGGTTGGTATTCAGAGAGGGGCGAATCGTTAGAGGTAGGGAAATTGTGTTTAGAATTTAATACGAGATTTGTACTGCGAAGGATAATGATGGTTTTAAAGATGGGTATCTATAATATTTTGATATCTATAATTCGATATATAACTCTGTACAAGTGCGACAGAACAATACTTTGTGTGATCGCACAAAAACAATGAAAAATGAGGCAGATTATTAGGTTTTTTACATTTTCTTCGGAATTTGTATATTGAAAATGTCGATATATTAACGTAACAATATTTTTTATATTATAGTGAAAGCTTTGCTGATACACCAAAAACATATATACATTCTTCATCCCTATATATATTTCTTAATAGTAGGATCAAATTGTGGTTCTTTAATTGGTTTTAATAACGAAACTCAGTCTTTGACGTAATGACATTTCATTATCAAAACATAGTTTATGAAAGCCATACTAAGTTACGTGGTTCGAGTGAACACCATCATCTATCGCAGCCCATAAAAATATTTTATGATCTTTTATGGCAGGTTGTCGAGGTAGAATATAGGAATATATATACGGGCAATTTTCTGGTGTTGCAGGCGAATATTTTTAAATTTTTGTTGGAATACGATAAGAGATTTCAAATTTGATCAATTGGAACATTTTTTAATGTAACTATGGTGAAAAAAAATATTTTAGTGAACTTTTTAGCTTTTGACCGAGGTTGTTCTTTCCTGAGAATATCCCATATAATGTACATAATATCCTTTTCAAATCCTCTAAATGTATAAAAAATCTTTACAATTTGCACCCTTCTTCAGCTCCGGCGTCACCGCCTTCCAGAAGACCGTGAACATGCCCTCTTACCTGGTGGCCTTCATTGTCTCCCAGTTCGTGTTCACCGAGGGTGAGCTTAATGGTCTGCCGCAGCGCGTCTTCTCTCGCAATGGAACCGAGGGCGACCAGGAGTGGGCTCTGACCACCGGTATGCTGGTGGAGAAGCGTCTGTCCGAATACTTCGATGTGCCCTTCGCCCTGCCCAAGCTCGATCAGGCTGGCATTCCCGATTTTGCCGCCGGCGCCATGGAGAACTGGGGCCTGGCCACCTACCGCGAGGAGTATATCCTGTACAACCCAGTGAACTCGACGATTAACACGCAGACGAATATCGCCACCATTGAGTCGCACGAGGATGCGCACATGTGGTTCGGCGATCTGGTGGCCATCGAGTGGTGGAGCTTCCTGTGGCTCAAGGAGGGCTTTGCCACCCTCTTCGAGAATCTGGCTGTGGATCTGGTAGGGTTTCCCGCGATCTGCGATTTTTTGTCCAAAAGCTAAGCTCCTTTCGCTCGACAGGCCTATCCCGAGTGGGACATCTTCCAGACCTTCCATGCCGGCTCCTACCAGAGCGCTCTGGTGAACGACGCTAGCCCCAATGCCCGTCCCATGAGCCACTTCGTCCAGAAGCCCTCGGAGATCTCTTTGCTGTACGACTCGGTGTCGTATGCCAAGGCCGGATCCGTTTTGGACATGTGGCGCCACGCCCTCACCAACAAGGTGTTCCAGCGCGGTCTGCACAACTATCTGGTGGACAAGTAAGTGACTGTCATTTTATCCCTAAAAAGAGATTCTTCTTAAACCGGTCATCCCCTGCAGCCAATACACTGCCGCCAATCCCACCAAGCTGTTCGAGGGCATCGCCAAGGCCGCCGTCGAGGAGAACTACGCCGTGCCCGCCACCGTTGACGAGATGATGAGCAGCTGGACGAACCAGGGCGGAGTGCCGCTGCTGACAGTGACCAGGGACTACGAGGCGGGAACCTTCACCGTCAAGCAGTCGGTGTACACCAACGACAAGGACTACACCAACGACAAGCTGTGGTACGTTCCCATCAACTTTGCCGACTTCTCGAACAATGACTTCCGGAACACGGAGGCCACCCACTACCTGCTGAACCAATCCGAGCTCGTTGTTGAAGCCAAGGTGGAAAACGATAACTGGCTGGTGCTGAACAAGAAGTCCGTCTTCTATTACCGCGTCAACTACGACGCCCAAAACTGGCAGCTGATCACCAACGCCCTGACCGTGCGTCCGCACACCATCGATCCCCGGAACCGGGCCCAGTTCATCAACGATCTGTATCGCTTCGTCACCAGCGGCCGCGTGGAGCACGCCACTCTGCTCCAGCTGCTGACCTACCTGCCCCTGGAGGACAAGTACTCGCCGTGGTCTGCCGCCAATACGGTGATCACCCTGTTCAACCGCTATCTGAGCACGGATGAGGCCTACGGGGACTTCCAGTACTACGTGGCCCAGCTGGTGGGCGATCAGTTCGACAAGTTCGGAGTGAATGATCTGAGCGGTGAGCATCATCTGGTGAAGTTCACCCGCAACGTGGTGATCAACATCGCCTGTCTGGTCGGTGTCCCGAGCTGTTTGACGCAGACCACGGCCAAGCTGACGGCGCTGGTGGAGCAGGGCAACGCCATCGAGCCCAATCTGCAGTCGCAGGTCTACTGCAATGGCCTCAGGCAGGCCGATTCCAAGGTCTTCGACTTTGTCTACGACAAGCTGATGAGCTCCAACGACCAGGCCGAACGCCGCCTGCTGATCTCCGCCCTGGGCTGCTCCCAGGACGCCACGCAGCTGGAGAAGTTCGTGTCCAGCAGCATTGATCAGACCAACAGCCTGCGGGTCCAGGAGCGAATTACGCTGCTTAGCCCGGCCTACTCGCGCGGCGAGGTGGGTCTGCTGACCTCCATTGAATTCCTGCTGAATAACTGGGAGGAGTACGCCCAGCTGAACACCGGTTTCGGCGGTGTGAATCCCCTGTACAGCGACATTGTGGGCATCTCCGCCTACGTCGTCAATACCAAGCAGAAGGAGGAGCTTCAGAAGCTGGTGGACACCGTCAAGGACTCGACCTACGTGCCCTCGACCCTGCAGGCTAGCGTGGATGCCAATGTGAACGCCAACACCGCCTGGCAGACGGCCAACCGGGATGCTGTGATGACCTGGGTCGCCGGTTTCCGCAGCGGCAGCCCCGCCCTGGGTGCCTCCCTTCTTGCCGTGCTCTTGTGCCTCCTGGCCGCCAAGCTGGCATAGGTTCCACACCCTTTGTAGCCCCCTAAGTTAGTCGTAGATCCTCGCACCCGTGCGCCAATAAATTCCAATAATTCCCTAAGACACTTGTGTTTGCTCTGGCCGAGAATTTACAGTGCCTTTCGGTGCTTTATGGGTTTATGGAAGTGCGTGATCGAGTAGGGGTGATCTCATAAATTCCCCCATCCAAAGCGCTGAAAACCCACAGAGTTCTTACGTTCGACCATGAGCTAGCCATAAATATATCCGTAATCAGTGGAAAGTGCTAATCATGGCCTTGGCAACGAAATCCATCGGCTTGATATTGGCCTGAAGCCTGAAGAAAGAAAGAGCTAAGACCATATTAATTTATAGATTTTTAAAATTAAATCAGAAGCCCTTGTACTACTTATATTTTCTGAACAAGAATTGATGTCTTATCATCTGTAGTGGCCAATAAATAAACCACAGATCGAGGTCTGTCTTTGGCAAGTCTATCTAATTTATTAGTTTGGTTTGAGTTATAGATAATTTGTTTTTAATTACTATTATCTATATCGCTCGGGGACTTTGTATTTTTGAAGTGCTGACTAAGAGATTGGCATCTCCTCGTTGCAAACGATTATGGTTGTTTGTTTAATAAAATTGATAATGAATAATTAATACATGGGACAATGGCTTGAGTTATCTTGTGTTTTTGGTAAACGTTGCATTTTTATAGGAATTTAAAGAACCTTTGAAATAATTGTTAGGAGTTTGTAAAGTACCTAAGCCGGAAGTCTTTGAAATCGGTCATACATTCTTTTAATTGGTTCATAAATTAAGAGTTGTTTTTATTAAAATACGAGTGTTCAAACTCGTCAATCAATATTTGAAAGCCCTCAAAAAACGTCTACGTCCACAGAAGATTGTGGAAACGTCTGCTGCTGCAATGGAATATTTCAACAAGCTTTTCCTATTCAAAACTAAAATAGAAGACTAAAACAAATAAATTAAAAAATTAATAACTGTGTCTTTGGTATTGCTAGTTTTTAATATTAAGAGGAAGTTTCATTGTAAATCTTAACCCCAAGAAGCATACAAATTTATTCCTGCAAATAGTTTGAAAATCTCTTAAATACCAACAATATATTAAGATTTTATATCTTTTAAACATTCTGAGGGGCCAAAGCTCCTTCCTTGCATAAAATACACTTAAGTACATGCAATTGATTAAATAAATCTAAGACCGATTAATAAGTCACCTGGCACAAGAGACAACTGCTGGGTAGCCCAGATACATTGTTTAAACTGTAATAGGACTGCAAATCACGCTCGATAAGATTGACGGAGGCAGTGCATCATAAAGTGGCGACGCTTCCACAAAACAAGCAGTGCAGCGGAAACCAAATGTTATGCCATCGTCTGGCACTGGCCACATTCGACGGCTTCCATCGGTGGCCTATGGCGGAGTGCGTAAATCACCGCACCGAGTCCTTATCGCCCAGCTTAATCTATAGACCTGGCCAACATTATCTGGGCCGAAATAAAAAGCTAAAGGCTGTAGATAAGCCGTTGATAAGGGCCAAGTCTGAAACGGGCCAAGTACCATATAAACGGGACCCGGATCGGCGACAGCGTTTAGTTGTCGATTCGAATCGCGTGCCGAGTGGCGTGCGAAATACCAATTCAATTCCCGGGTCCGTGATCGAACCCTGCGAAAGAGTGAGTGTTCGAGTGCTAAAAGTTATATAAGTGTGAATCCAGACTCTGGTGAAATTCGACCGCTGATTGATTGGTTTTAGAAAAGTGATGGATTTTAAACACATTTCCAAGCGAATATGGAAAAGGATATTTTCAGACTGAAAAGAGTTGGATTTCTATTAAAATTATTCTATATTACGCTTAACTTTAAGCGTTAGTTGCAGGAAAATATTTTCTAAACTTCAAGTATCTAACTAGTTTCTATATATACCTTGGAATAATATATTTTATACACCGAAATTTAACCAGCTTTCAGGCAATATTGCACTTATTTCGCTTTAAAAACTTACGATCTAATTTAGATACAACCAGATTTTATCAGGGTCATATTTATGAATTGGCCATAATTCGAAAATCATTTTTTTTAATGCCCATTAATACATAAATACTAGGCACTCTTCCTATAAAGTTCTTACAATATTCCAACTCTAAAGATATTTTCCAACAATCCCCACTAGCTATAATGTTTGCCCTGCGAGTGGCGCTCCTCTTGGCCGCCTGTGTGTCCTTGGCCTCCGCCGGCACCCGGCAGCTGGTCCAGGATGTTCAGCCGCCTGTCACCCTGGCCACCACTCTGCAGGACTACCGCCTGCAGGAGACCATCAAGCCGCAGTACTACAACATCACCTTGAGGCCCTACCTGCTGGAGACCGATGCCAAGCGATTCACCTTCGACGGTGAGGTCTTCATCGAGGTGGTACCCATCACGGCCACCAACAGCGTCCACCTGCACTCGAAAAATCTCACCTACTCGGTTTCCGAGTACTGGGCCAAGCCCGCTGATGGAGTGACTACCACTCCGGCGGGCATCAGCTTTAATGCTGCGAATGTGACGGACACGGATACGGATATTGTGAAGCTCACCACCACCGCCAATCTGGAGGCCGGTAGGAGTTATATCCTGCACTTCGTGTACACCGGTATAATGGGGGACGATATGCACGGCTTCTATCGCAGCTACTACGTGGACGACAACAATGTGACCAAGTGGGTTCTTTGCCTTACTTAAAGGTGTTCTTTGGGGTCTAAGTTAAGCGATCTCTTTGCAGGTGGCTCGGCTCCACTCAGTTCCAGACCAACCACGCCCGTCGCGCCTTCCCCAGCTTCGATGAGCCCCAGTTCAAGGCCAAGTTCGACGTCACTTTGATCCGTCACAGGACCTTCAACACGGCCAGTAACACGCGCCTTATCGGATCCTATCCTCATACGGATGAGTAAGCTAACCTAGTCCCGCGCTTGGCCTCAGTTAATCATCTCTTCGCTTCGGACAGGGAATACTATGTTGACGTGTACAGGACCACGCCGACGATGTCCACCTACATCCTGGCCTTCATCGTTTCCGAGTTCACCGCCCGCAAGGACACCGAGTTCGGAGTCCTGGCGCGTCCCGAGTACTACACTCAGACGCAGTACCCCTACAACGTGGGCAAGCAGATCCTCAAGGAGATGGGCACTTACCTGAACCTGGACTACTACTCCATGGGCAACGACAAGATGGACATGGCCGCCATCCCCGATTTCTCGGCTGGAGCCATGGAAAACTGGGGTCTGCTCACCTACAGGGAGCGCAGCCTCCTGGTGGACGAGTCGACCACTACCCTTGCCTCGCGCCAGTCCATAGCTGCCGTGGTGGCCCACGAGCAGGCGCACATGTGGTTCGGCGATCTGGTCACATGCCAGTGGTGGAGTTACACTTGGTTGAACGAGGGCTTCGCGCGCTACTTCCAGTACTTCGGCACCGCCTTCGTCGAGAAGGAGTGGGATCTGGAGAAGCAGTTCGTCGTGGATCAGATCCAGTCGGTGATGGCCATGGACTCGACGAATGCCACCAACCCGTTGAGCGATGAGAACACCTACACCCCCGCCCACCTTAGCCGCATGTTCAACAGCAT
Source organism: Drosophila nikananu (assembly GCA_008042635.1). Taxonomy (NCBI): domain Eukaryota; kingdom Metazoa; phylum Arthropoda; class Insecta; order Diptera; family Drosophilidae; genus Drosophila; species Drosophila nikananu. The sequence goes on from VNJV01007574.1 coordinate 23,362, forward strand.
CTCCTACAACAAGGGAGCCACTTTCATTCGCATGATCAAGCACACCATGGGGGAGGATAACTTCCAGAAGGCCCTGCAGGCGTACCTCGTCAAATAGTGAGTATCCGTGGCCGGTGTCTTAACGGGAAGTGTATTTAACCCAAGGGCAACCCTCCTTCCACAGCTCCTACCAGCCGTCGTATCCTGAGTACCTGCTGAACTCTTGGCAGCAGTTCTGGCCCAACACCAGCTACAATGACAGCTCTGAGGCAATCTTCAACAGCTTCACCACGCAGGTGGGCTACCCGGTTATCCACCTGGAAGTCGCCGACACCACGGTCCGATTCACCCAGAAGCGCTTCCTGCTGAAGGAGGCCGACGGCGCCGATGCCAGCCTGGTCTACACGGTGCCCATCTCGTACACGCACAGCGAGAATGTCAACTTCCAGAACGCCACGCCCAAGTTCATCCTTCGCGCAGGCGTTGCTGCTAACGTCTCCTTTAACCAGACCCTCAAGTGGATCATCGCCAACGTCCAGCAGACGGGCTACTACCGCGTCAACTACACGGAGAACAACTGGCACGCCATCCACCAGGTGTTGAATACGGCGGACCATGGCGGCATCCACGAGAACAACCGTGCCCAGATCGTGGACGATCTGTTCAATCTGGCCAGGGCGGGACAGATCGCCTACAACCTGACGCTGCAGGTCATCGAGTATCTGGAGACGGAGACCAACTATATTCCCTGGACCTCGGCCTTCAACGGCTTCAATTTCCTGACCATCCGGCTGGGCAACGACACGGCCAACTTCAATAGCTACATCCAGCACCTGACCCAGAAGGCCTACAACCAGCTCGGTTTCAACGAGACCTCGGAGGACAGGGCCCTGGACATCTATCTGCGCACCAAGGTCCTCTCGTGGGCCTGTCGCTATGGCAGCACCGATTGCATCAACAAGGCCAAGGGCTACTTCCAGTCGCTGGCCACCGTGCCCAAGAACATCCGCGCCACCGTCTACTGTGTGGGTCTGCGTGAGGGAGGAGCTACCGAGTTCCAGGCTCTCTACGATAAGTTCAAGGCCGAGACCGTGGCCACCGAGGAGACCCTGCTGCAGAACTCCTTTGGCTGCGTGAAGAGCCAGGATCTGATCGAGCGCGTCTTCAACCTGGTCATCAGCGACGAGATCCGACTGCAGGACAAGTCCTCCGTCCTGTCCACTCTCTACACGGAGAACAACGAAAACGTGAGCCCCGTCTTTGCCCTGGTTACCAAGCAGTTCGAGCAGCTGGCCGATGCGTAAGTGCTCCTTTGACCTTATTGATTAATTAATTAACTCATGCAAAACTTTCCTTTTCTTTCCCGCAGCATGGGCGGTTACTCTGCAGTGGCCACCGTGATCTCCAACATCGCCTCTCGCTTCACCACCCAGCAGCAGTACGATGACCTGGTGGCCTTCAACAACGCCAGCGGCTCCAAGTTCGGAACTTCTCAGGCCACCCTGACCGAAGCGGAGCAGACCGTGGCCGAGAACCTGAAGTGGGCGGCATCCAGGCTGGGTGACTTCCGCACCTACCTGGCTAACCGCAATGGAAGCGCCGCGGTTAATGCCTTAAGTGCTCTGAGCCTGCTCCTCGTGGCTCTCATCACCATGCTGCGCCACTAGGCACGGCATCCCCGGATGGAGACGGTGCCTCGCTCCGCCAATTCATAAAGTATTTGTACTGTTAGAGCACCCAATAAAAGAACAAGAACGCTTTTTGTAGATAACACTCCGTCGTATATTCACTCGGCTTAAATGGCCTCCCTGGCGACTAAGTTTACGATCTGATTAGCGCCATTCCTCGCACTATCGTTCGGGGATGATTCAGTTTGCAATCTTTAGGGGATTTCATTGAACTAAAGTGCCCGCCATAAATACGTATCGGCGGAGCTGTAAACTATTGTATTTTTCACTCGTCAAAGACATCGATTTGAGGGTCTTTGTTTCGAAACTTTTTCATGGGTAATATACCCTTTTTTATGGCCTATTCTCTAATCGATAGGCTATCGTTAGGCCATAAAATCTTATCGGTAGAAGCTTAGCGACTGCCAGATACCAATGTATTATGGTCGCGATTCAGATCCTTATCAAAGGTATGACGAAACTATTTAACCTTTTTGGTGTCTCTATTTGCTACTTTGTGTGGTCAAAATGCGTTTATTTTATTAACTGCCTTATCGTTTTATTTATTGAACATTTCTGGTGAATTTTACTGATTCATTTGATATGTTTCTGGTCATAGAGTGTTGATAAGCCATAAAGTCCTTATCGTTTCAAATCGATTTTCCCTTTTGACAGCCTCAGCTGATTTTTATAGATTTCATCACTGTGGACTTTTGCTCCTTTTAGCCGAATGACGACGGCGCCATTGGGGGTTTTACTTATTTATGGTCGCATATCAAACTTTTAAAACTGGATTCTGAGAACTATAAACAATTGTTTGTCAGTCATAAATGATTGAACTTTTGTCATGTGTTTATTTTTGGACGACCGGCAACAGTAGGTTCCCCGAAAAAGGCAGGTAAAGTAAAGGGAAAAGAATTCCGGCACCCCAGTTGTTGGCCTAGGGGCCCGAAAACCTTAAAAGTTATTTTCCTGTTTTATATACATTCTGATTCCGCATTACTGGACTTGTAAAGAGATTTGACATATTAAAAACTTGATTGTTTTATTCAGCCAACTGTCACGTTATTTCCTGCAATGCACATTGGGCAAAATGCCCGAAATTTTAGCATAAACTACAATTTAAAAGGTAAAGCATTGAAATTTGGCACAAATATGTAAAATATTATTATAGAATTTCGTTTTTTTCTTTTTTTTTTTAATATAACCACGCCTTTAGTCTATCCGCACATATTACCGTAGCCGTGTGTGCGTCGCTCTGTATGGGATAGCCACCAAACTATTTCTAGTTGAGCTAGACTCTTGAAACATGGCACAACATTGTTTTATTATTATTGTAAAATAATAAATTAAAATCAATCCGATTGGACTACTATATCATATAGCTGCCATAGGAACAATCGTAAATTTGGAGAAAAAAATTATTACTTTGGAAATTTTCAATATATGTTCATATAAATAGAAATATGGCCATCTTGTATTATTCCAGAATTTCGGTTTTAATTTGATCAAGATCGGACTACTATATCATATAGCTGCCATAGGAACAATCGGAACATTTTGGGAAAAAATTATAACTTTGCCAATTTTCAATGTAATTTTTTTCGAAAAGGGGCAAAAAGGGGCAAAAGATATTATTAACACCGTAATCTATACACTTATACGCAAAACTTAGCAGTTTTAGTACCGAGGACCCACGAGGACCCAAAAAGTTATACTCCACGGAAGACAATCAAATATGTTAGAT
>VNJV01007582.1:0-10694 GCA_008042635.1 Drosophila nikananu
CTCGATGCACGAAAGTGCAGTGGAAGAGGGAGAGAGAGAGCGAGTGTGCGGGATCACACTGCCTCCGGAAAATAAACGCCCTTTTGGCGTGAACAACGGCCTTGGGCCGAAATCGTGCCCACTTGGGATTAATTCGATTTTGGTTAAATTAAATGATGAACTAAAATTCCTAATATAAGAAACGAATTTATATTTACAGTTTTACAGTTAAAGTCAAATAATATCCAGCAAGGATATTCAAAATGATATGCTTGCTGATTTCCACAATTTTTTCATCTACCAATTTTAATTATTTTTGAACATCGTGTTTAATTTAATCTTTCTATATAAGGTATTTCAACATGGGTTACGTTTATTTTCCGATCAGGACCCACATCTGTAAGGCTTTAGATATATGTATGTATACTTAAGTAGCTTTAAAGCTGAGAGACAAGTAGTTTCCTGGCTCGGCTATTTATTTTGATTTTGATTTGATTATAGTTCCATACAATGGAATATTTCCCCTTCTGCGTGAAATCACAGCAAATACGCAACGAATGCTGATCACTCAATTGTTCACTGAAGCACACTTTTACAAGAACGGTATTCCACTTATTCATTTTGCCTAGCACAGACAGCCAAAGGTGAATGTGTGTGCCACAGACAGTCTGTCATTCAACACTTTGCCGCTTCATTAGCCAACAGCCAAGTGGCCCAAACTGCCTGATTACAATACAAATGTCAGTCGGCCAAATTGCTTTGACAGTAAGAGGAAAAGTACTTGCTTTCTTCACCTATTTAAGGGAACGGGAGAATGAAGTAAAGTTTATGGAAGTACGATTAAAAGGAAGGAAGAATTTGAAGTTACGAAAAAGTACTGGCAAACAGGGAAGTCGATTCTTGGCGTGTGCGCGTAAACCAACCAAACCAACAAACCGAAAAACCGAAGCAGGAGAGCAACCAGCAATCGTGGCACACGGAGCGTATGTGTGATGGACAGCTGGCTGACTTCGTTCTTGTTGATTTTGGCACGCTTTTTGTGTTGTTCTTGCACTCATTGTTTGCTATTTGCTGCCGACGCACGTGCCATTAGGCTCGCACCACCCATCACCCACGTCACCTGTTCGGCAGTCATGTATGTAATTGATAAAAGGATTTGCGTTACTCACAATTTAGCAAGCCCGAATAAGCCTTTTTGGAGAACACCTCGAATCATTAGCAAGGCAAATTTATACAACGCAAAAAAGAAAGCTTGATTGGAATTTATGTGTAAGCCGGAAAAGAAAAGTATACACTGCCAAAAATTCCGTTTTTATTTAGCTCAGGTTTGTAGCTTTAGAAAACACCATCTACACATTATGTATAGTAAAGCTGAATTTGTAAGCAACATTGAAGACAAGTCCCTTTCTGCTATTACCAAAAATATTTTTTAAGAACAGTTAATATTTCCAGTTTGCAAATAGACAAGCCAAATTTATTACTACTAATTTTGACTACTATTTAAAAATTTATCTTATTAATCCAGCATTCGAAACTAAATAACTAACTGAATTTGAGCGTCATTTTCTAGGGTCCAGAAACCACTCAGCTGTGTAGTTTTTAACTTAGACATACAGCAAGCGAATTAACTACCGCAAAATGGTTTTCCCGGCTTGTAATCCGCCAGCCGAAAAAGGAAAGGACGCAGGACTAAAGACGCTGCCACCTGCCCTTCAGGGCTCTGCCACCTTTTCTGTGTGCTCTGCGCAGATTAGTCAAATTGGTTTTCGCCGCACCGCCGTTGCTAGGCAGATTCCCATGTTCACGCCCTGAGATCAACTCCGCGACAGCCTCAAGTTAGCCGCTGATGGCCAAGTTATTTACTTTCCGAGCCCCGAGAGTCATTCACGAATGCCAAGGCTGACAAATTGAGGGCTTGTGAAGGCAGGACCAGTGTTGGCATCTTTTTCTGAGTGGCAAAAATATCGACTTTAAGTTTTTTTTAAGTTAAAATGGTAACCCCCTTCAAAATTTCTGTAGGTACTTTTTTCCTTGGGAGATTATAGTTTTATGTCAGTGCTGTGATATATTGCAATGTGTATAAATAAATAAATATTAAGTAAACATTTAAATGTTTTACCTTTGAATTTTAGTCTGGGCTAAAATAATAATATGCGTCAGATTCAAATTACTTAACTTTAAAAAGGTTTAGATAGTAATGTGCTTAGAGCTTTCATTTATTTCAGGTTTTTTTCACCAAATAAAGCTGTAAACTAAAGCCAACCCATAAAAAGGATATTGCCATAAAAGAAGTACGCCAGTCATGAGTCAACATGTTGCTGGACCTTGATTAACCCAAGGGTGAGAAATCCCTGGCTTAGTCCAAAAAATGCAAAAGGTTCGCTCATAAATTGTGCTCAACTTGGAATTGAATTGTCTAATTAGGCGGGCCTAGCAACATTTCCTAATTGCTTATAAATTGTTAACTGCTTTCAAACAGCTGACAGGCGACAAAGGGTTAATGACGACGACTGCCAAAGGATCCCAGAGGGGAAACACGGGATATCCACACGCGGCCTTCAACGTGGCCAAGGCAATTAGCAAGCGAAACAAATGACCATTTTGTGTTAATTAGCGGATTGCCTTCCGTTTCCGTGTGGCATGGGTGATTTTGGATGGTGGTTGCTGGGCTCCTCAGTTCCTGGGTGGTAATGAGTGACGGGCGGCATCGGACTGGTGTGTTTGCCCTGTTGCGGTTGATTAGCATTAACAGCTAATCTTATTGACTGACCATGTTTAGCTCCTCGAACTTAATAGTCTTTGAGCTCTGATTAAGATTAAGTTAGTGGGGAATTGACAGCCACATCTAGAACACATGGCAAAGCGGAGTTTCATGATTGGAAATTTGTAATTAAATGGCCAAACTCAATCTCCGCAACCCTTCCATCATCTTAGGACCAACAGCTGCAATCAATCACAGAAATTAAAAATATTCACTTAAGTCTTGGTGCGAAAAGACAAGCGAAAGCAAGGAAAAGAAGTGGGTTGGAGAGAATTGAAAAATGCTGTCGTTGCCATTGCCTAAATATGCTTTTGGACCGTTTCTACCCTCCTGGAATAGGGCCTTGGGGCTAAAACAAAAGGGTTTCATCAAGCCATTTAATTCCCTACCCTACTCGAAATTTCAACAAACTCGAAATAATAACTAAACAGCATCACTTCACACTCCTCTAAAAACAGTAGCAAGCTGCTCTTGTCTTCGCCAGTTCGCTTTGTGATGTTCCTTTGACGAGACGGAAAACAAACAACAAGCCTGGGGTCTCTCAATATCCAACTTTTCATCTCATTATATATGTATACATTTTTACATCCCCAGTTTGTTACATAAATATTCACTTAGTTTCATTTGAAACTAAGATATTCGTCCTTTCATATAGGAATCATAAAAACGCACTTCAAACTAATATTAATCTTCTTATCCCAGAAAGCGGAGATTAGATCCTGTCCAAGTCACAGGAAAGAGAATATTTTAATCTCCAATCAATTAAGCACACTTCCGTGCAATTGTCAATTTCCGGCAGGAGGGGGAAAGGTCCTTGTGTTTGCTATTTGCTGACCGCAGTCACCCAATCCCAAACCGGCAATTTCCATTAAAAACACGATTGTCTCTGCTTTTCTAGTTTGAGCAATGATTAATTTGTATTTCGGGAAAGGCGATTAACAATATCATTGATCGAGCAACAAACTTCTACTTTTAGTGTGAGAGCTTGACATATGTACTATATATACACGGAAACTTAATGATTGTTCGCAAAAATATCTTGAAGTTAAAGCGCCCTTCGTGAGCACTTAATGCTAGAATGGATTATCAGTTTACAAATATAACTAAGTGTCAACTTAATGCTAAGAGAAACAAAGTCTGCCTAATATCCGGTGGTTGCATTCTTCATCCTCGAAATTCCACTCGACTTCCGAATGGCCTTTTCTTTGGTCCACCGGTTTTCGTTTACTTTAGCAGGTAATCCATTTCTGACTTGGTGGTGGACATGTACACATCCAGCTCCTTGTCCAAATCTTCGCGTTTCACCTCTGGCCGCTGGAGTTTGCCTAGTGGGGGAGAGAATAAGACACGATTAGCAAGCGTCGTTGATTGGAATTTAAAAACAATTATGGGAAGTATATAGTTCTGCAAGTGCCGATGCCCAGAGATCCAGTCCGGTTGCTCTCCTGGCCACTTTTCACGCTTTTACCTGTGGTCGGCTTGCGACTACGACTGCGTCCCCGGCGAGCCTGTTGCTGCGGTCCCGGGCCCTGTTTGCCTTTAGCGGCCGCCTTTCCCTTGCCATTCTTATTGGTGTTACCATTTATGTTGCTTTTCTTGTTGTTTTTAGTACTGTTGTTGCCCTTGGCAGCGACCGCACTGCGTCCACGTCGCTGGCGAGGGTTAGCCCGGCGGCCCGGTGTGGTAGCAGCGGCAGCGGCAGCAGCTACAGCGGCAGCGCGATTGCGTGAGCGTGAGCGACGCGCAGAGGCGGGAGCGGATCCCGTAGCAGAACCACCTCTAGCAGCAGCAGCGTTCCTGGTAGCAGATCTATAATAAAAAAATTAAAAAAGACAATGAGGTTGGTTTAACCCTTATGTAAAATCAAAATGAAACACTAAGAATCTCTAAGAGCAAATCAATAATCTGAATTTCGGCATTTAATTTCTTTGGAAGTTATGATTTATTTCTGTGAAAATTGGCTAACAGAAAATTCTTTAGTACAATTAATATTTTATATATGTATCCAAAATATTCCTTTTCTCTGAATGGAGGCTGACTAATGAAATAAATAGCATTTGTTTTTAATAACAATGAACGACACAATTTGGACCATGGACCATATTATTTTGCCTAGAATGGACCCTGGCTTGTATTTATGATTAAACGATTACTGGAGGGACTCATTAATACTAATCAATCTTATTTCTTAACTTACCTTCCGCGTTGTGGTCCTGGACGTCCAGCGAGTGAGGCGGATATGCCATTTTTCTGGGTGTTCTGGCCGTTGCGACGCTTTTCGACCCGCCCACCAGCTACTCCCCGAAGCTGGCTGGATGCCCTCCGCTGTTTTGGGGTCTTTGTTTGATTTGACTGGCCGGGGCGCACACCCAAACGGTACTTCACCGAGAGACGCTGCTTGACCGGGACACGCCCCTGGGCGGAGCGGTCACGGTTGCCACCGCGATTGCGACTCTGGGAACGCCCAACGCTACTGCGTCCTCGGCTCTGGGAGCGACTCCTGATTACCCGCTGCGTCTGCGGTACCCTAGAACGGGATCTCGAACGAGAGCGTCCTCGTAGTGTTTGATGCTGCTGCTGCTGCTGTCGCTGACGGCGCTCGACGCGCTCGGCAGCGCCGCCTACAGAAGGCCGGCGCTGTCCAAGCCGCTGACGGAGTCCACCACCACCGCCCCCGCCAGAAGCGGGCAAGCGGCGGGCGGCGCTGCCGCTGCGGCGATTGCGGCTGATATTGCCATTGGCCACGAGATCGGCGCGCATCCTGAGCGATTAACGAAGAAGTACAGAGATGTTGCAGTGGATTGGGTTTGCTTAAGCGCGATTATAGACGAAGATGCTTACGTTGCTACCCGGGTCACGTTGTTGGACCGAATGGGCTTTCCATTGGGCGCCAGGCGCATAGATTTGACGCCACCGACGCGTGCTCCGCGTCCGTTCACGGCCGTGTTCCGTAAGCTTCTCTGTAAGGAGGCATAAGGTTGTGGATGGATTTTTTGGTTTCAATACGCTGCTGCATAGTGTTGGAGTTCAAGTTCAAAGGAGAGAGAGAGTCTGAGAGGCTGGAGAAAGTTCTGGGTTTACGCAGAAGGCGCAAATATCTCAACAGCAATGTCCGACTCCATCTATTCCAGGGTTAATCCAAGCAACTGCTTTCAACTAGCGGAATCTGCTCGGTTGCTGCTCGTGTTTGCATTGTTCGGAATTTTGTTTTTTGTTTGGGAGACACGTACGCGCTTCAGCTTGAGGGCCGTCTGGACGGTGTGCCGACGCTTGAACTCCTGCAGCAAGCGGGAGTTGGCCGCAGAAATGCCTGGATTCCGGGCGTTACTGTCCACAATGCGGCGGCTCCTGCTTCTAGAGCGGCTGCGTCCGCGCCCCTGCGGCTGCGGTTTCTGCGTCTGCATCTGGGTGAAGCGGTCGTTCAGTGAAATGCCAGTGTGCACCATGATTAATTTGTTCAATTCGACTTTGTGATCTAACGCGAATCTTAAAATCTCTGATTGTTCTTAAATTTTGTTTTCAACAGTTGAACTGCCTCGATCGATGACTTGCCGGGTTGAAACTTTGTTTGCAACTGAAAAGGCATAGGAAAACGAGTTGAGTTTTATATTTCAGCAGGTAGAAAGGTAACTAGGATGTGAAATGTGATATATTCAGGTAGCTCAAGGGCAGGTTTTGCCAGCCAGCTGACAGTCATAAACGCTAAGCTCACGCAAAGGTTTCCTTCCAAAATCCATCAATAAATCTGCAGCTGCTTGCAACAAAAGGGCAGACATGTGGAAAATCAAACAGTAGCAACCCCCTATGAATAATATAGTGGAGGAAATGATTTGATTTTAATGATTCTACGAAATATTTCCAAAAACGTACTAGTTAATGTTTTTATTTGACATGGAGTTTTGTTCCTAAGTATATTTTTGGTAATATTATTTTGACTTCGACTGTATACCCCCATTATACGGTTACCTCCTAGCACTCCTCACTGTATTCTAATTATAGTCTGCTTTAACAAAATGAAATTTCTGGCGCGAGAGGCTGAATCACTACCGGAATTGGGGTCATATTTAATTATACAAAATTCCAATTAAATAAAGAAAACTAGATTTCGATTTATACTCACTTTTTTTACGCCTTTTTTTCGTCGCAGCTTCTATTGTTTTCTGCCCTGCAGTTAAAGCCTCGCAGCGGTTTCCTTCCTTTTTCCGTTCTGGTTGTGCCTCTTACCACTCAAAATCAACGTTTACATGTAATTTGTCCTTGGAATATTGTTTTTTCCGTAGATGTATTTTGATTAACTTTGTTTTTCTGCATGAATTTAGGGTTTTTTCACGCAGTCTTCTAACAAATCGACGAAAATTTACAGTAGAGGTGCAGAAAACATCGATGGAAACATTAATACACCGATGTTTTAAAAAATGTAAAAACATCGATTTATATTTGTGACTATCGATGTTTTGGTGCCATCGCTTTTCAAGTAAAAAAAAAGTATAAAATATTAAATTAAGATATTTCGAGGTATTTAACACTCTGCAATTAAAATAAAAACGAAAATATACAACTCGATCAGACGCCATCATATTGCCAAGGCAGCATACAAACACAACTAATGAGCCTAAAACATGCGATCTGGATGGTAAATATTGTTATTATTTTTAAATAAATATATTTAAATCGATGTTTTCATCTATGTCTTAGCAGCTCTAGCGAGCGGGAAATAGTTGAGGAATTACTAAATTGCACTCAATACGGCAATCGTACTCGTAATTGGTACAATTGGAACTGAAACTGTATACAAATTATTATTATTATAATTTTTACGAAATAATTGTCCGTCATGCAAAACGCAACGCATAATAAATCTCGAAACTGAATCTAGAGAATACAATTGTAATGTTTTCCTGCAATATAAAATTCTGCTTCACATTTAGTAGCTCTCATCAATATTTTAATACGGCATCCTTGGTCTCAGGGAACGGGCTTGACGTCCTAACAGCAGCAAAAGACAAATGAATGAAGAAGACTTTAAAGAAAATATGGAAAACTAATTCGCCTAATTAAAAAACATCGATGTTAGCGATGTTCGATGTTTCTCCACCTCTAACAGAAACTAGATGTTTCGATGTTTTTATCGATGTTCTTGCACCTCTAATAATGAACTCTTACGGTTTGTAGACAGAATTAAAACTTGAATTTAATTGCTTTCCCACAAAAAATCACCAACACAAAAGGAGCGACAGCCTGCCGCCATTGCCCCGCCGCCCTGTCGATTATTTTACGAGTCGCTTTTCGTTTTCTTTTTTCGTTCTTTGCCCCCTTTAGTTCGCCGCGTCCCATACAATTTGTTCTTGCATTTTGCACAGTGTATATTATTATTATTTATTTATTTGTGTGTTATTTGTTTAGTGTGAATTTAATTTTTAAAATTCGATATTCGATTCGATGGTGCACCAGAACACACAGCCACATCCACATAGCACCACACTGAAAGAAAGAAAACCCAGAAATCCAACCAGAGTCCGAAACTGAATAAACGCAAAGAGCGAACCAACGAGACCCTTTCCACAAAAAAGTCCAAAATGGCCAAAATGTACGGAAAGGGTAAGAGTAAGTACACGCCAAACACTCGCACTTTTCCATTGCAAAAACTAACATCTACTGACACACTCGCTGGCATGCAATAAGTCTTCTGATAAATTATTTATTTCCTTATAACACCAAATTTTAATGCTTCCCCATATCTTTCCTGTAGCGGCGATCGAGTCCGAAGAGCAGCAAAAGCGGCGCTGGCAGATTGAGCTGGAGTTCGTGCAGTGCCTATCCAACCCCAACTATCTTAACTGTAAGTATACTGCCCAAAAATATCCATATTATAGGCAGCCATAGCTAATCGTTAAGTCGGGTGTAGACTCAGATTTACTGTAAAACAATGCGTTTAAATTGTACAATAGACTTATGTTTAAACAAGAAAGAAAGCTAACAAAATTGTGTATATTTATGGATTGAAAACTTATAATAAAGTAGTCCAATTTTAATAAAATTAAACCCGAAATTCAAGAATAATACAAAATGGCCATGTCTCAAATTATATGACAATATGTTAAAAGTTGGCAAAGTTATAATTTTTTACTCAAAATTTCCCGAATGTTCCTATGGCAGCTACATGATATAGTTGTCCGATACTTGCCGTTCCGACTTATATCGCAGTGAGACAAGACTATCTGCAAAGTTTCATTCAGATACTGAGGGACAAATTTGCGTAGAAACGGACGGTCAGACGTGGCTAGATCGACTCGGCTGTTGATGCTGATCAAGAATATATAGACTTTATAGGGTCCGAAATGTCTCCTTCACTGCGTTGCACACTTCTGACTAAAATTATAATACTCTGCAAGGATAAAAATTGATCTCAACCAAGTAAATACAAATTTTTAGTTTCTCATTCAAGTAAATGATTAGAATGTATAAATTGAGCCTATGTATAGAAATGTTCACGATATTAACGAAAACTTGAAAACCTTTTTAAGCAAGAAAATTGTAATAAATTGTCAAATTTTTCCATTCCACAGTCCTCGCCCAGCGTGGATTCTTCAAGGACCAGTCGTTTATCAACTACCTAAAATATCTGCAGTACTGGAAGGAGCCGGACTATGCTAAATACCTCATGTACCCAATGTGCCTCTACTTCCTAGACTTGCTGCAGTACGAGCATTTTCGGCGGGAGATAGTCAATTCACAGTGCTGCAAATTCATAGATGACCAGGCCATTTTGCAGTGGCAGCATTACACTCGGAAACGCATTAAGCTGATCGAGAATGTGACGGCCGCCCAGCAGCAGCAACAGCAGCAGCCGGCAAACGGCAGCGAGGCTGCAACGGGAGGCGAGGCGGCAGCTGCAACTCCCAATGGGAATGGAGCAGCTGCCACGACCGATAGCAGCCAACAGGCATCGACCACCGCTTCTCAGTCTGTCCAGGCTCAAGCAGGGAATCCCCAACAGCAACAGCAGCAGCAACAAATAAATGGCGTGGCCTCAGGGGCCAACACAAAACTAGAATTAAATTAGCTTCCGGCAACATAAAATTTAACAATAAATTAGTCTAAGAACAGGGATCAAGAATCCGTTTTATTTTAAACATATCAATTATGACTTTTCGGGCTGTTATTATACAAGGCTAATAGCATTGATAATTGAGAAATGACAAGCTGTGTATACAGTGTTCCCTGACTAATCAGAACTGAGCTTCTCTTTGTCTCTGCGCTCGTTTGGGTTTTCTCAGTGGAGATTTTCTTATTACTCTAATTTTCTTTCTCTTTACCCTGATGGTGAAGGAAATACTTAGCTTAATGCTGATAACGTAAAATTAAAAACAAGAATCGTCATTACTATATGAATATTAATATTTATTAATGTCTCCTTTTGTTGTTGATTGGTCTTTGATGGGTTTAGCCCCTTTTATAGGCGTCTCTTAATTAATCAAAGCTTTCTCTGAAATTACAGACACCCGTGATGGATCGTGAAAATGAAGCCACAGCCTGGAAAGGTCACTTTTATGGCGTATATTTGCTCTGCAGCCAGAGCCTGGATCCACGCTACCGGGGAAAGTGCTACGTGGGCTTCACCGTAAACCCGCAACGCCGGATTCGACAGCATAACCGTGGGTGTGACTTTGGCGGAGCCAAGAAAACCAGCCGAAAAGGACCCTGGCAGATGGTGATGATTGTACATGGCTTCCCCAACAACATTGTAGCCCTTCAGTTCGAGTGGGCATGGCAGCAGCCCTCACTTTCCACCAGGCTAAAGATTTTTCCGGAATTAAAGCGCAAAAAGCCCAGGGAAGCCCACTTTGACTACAATTTTAGGATTCTAAGTCAAATGTTATGCGTGGGGCCGTGGAATCGATTAACTCTAACGATTCGCTGGCTGGAAACAGATTACGAGAGGGGATTCGAAGTG
>VNJV01007587.1:0-32158 GCA_008042635.1 Drosophila nikananu
GCCATGTCTGTCTGTCCGTCTGTCTGTCCGTCTGTATGAACGCCTAGATCTCAGCAACTATAAGAGCTAGAGCCACCAAATTCGGTATGTAGGTCGGAATGTTTTGCACGCAGATCAAGTTTGTTTCAGATTTAAAATTTAAATTTCCCTCCCACTCCCCCGCAAATCAATAAAAACGTTTTGCAGCCACAAATATTACCATAGATCTTTCTTTTTGTACATAGGCATGCATTTGTAGAACATGTATCAATACCGAAAATCTGGTAAAGATCGGGTGAAAAACACAAAAGTTATTTACTTATCAGTGTGCTATATATTTGGCAGCTAGCAACAGGTGCATCCCAAAAACAACAACAAAACTGATGAGCGCAAGAAACTAACTCCCGTGCGCAAAAAAGAGAGGAGGGGTTATCTCTGTCTCTGTCTTGCACACGCAAGTGCATGAGATGGTGGTGGTTTTGCAAAGAGCGAGTTTGTTTACATTTCTCTAACAGGCAAAAGTCGCGATCAGCTGACTTTTGTTTATCGTTGTAAAAGACATGACAAAGGAGAAGCGTAAAAAGGATGAGAGATGTTTAGATAACTCTTATTTTAGAAATATTTAATCAACTCAAATCGACTCGTAGGTCTCTTTTTGACCCCTTTGCAATTGCATTGGCCTCCACGTGGTGTTTCCTGGTTACCGATTTTATTTATAATCGGGAGCTAATTCGAGCGGCGATATATTTTGGTACAGGGTATATAACAGTCGTTCACAAACGACTGTAGCTTTCTTACTTGTTTTTTTATAGGTATAGGTATAGGAAAATCGACTTCGCTTTTTGTTCTTACAAATTATTTAAGCAGTAAATATTGGACAATTTTGAGAACGTTTTCAATGCTTGCTTAGCGAGCTTGCATTTAAGGCAATTTAAATTTATGTTTTTTATTTTTTAAAATAGGTTGCAGGTGGAATTAGAAAATTAAAATACCCACACGAATCTGGATTTTTTTTCTGATTTAAAAAAAAAACTTCAAGTCTCTAAGACATGTGGTTAGGCCATGGCTGTGATATATCAGTCAGTCAGTCAGGATTTTATATATATAGATAACTAATTGAATGTGCAATTAAATATTGATTGGCAGCTAAATTATTGCAAATTAAGGCGTCAGCAGCAAAAGTGATATATAACAATCGAAGAACATGGAAAAGTACGTAAATATTCTGCAGATATAAAGGTGTAAATCCAATCGATATAAAGGGTTCATAAAAAATAATTGCAGGCTAATGGGATTGGCTGTGATTTAATGTGAAAAACACTGTCAAAAGGTTATGCTATCTACATATGAATATTGATTTATCGCACATGTGGCAACCTTAAAATATAGAGTTATATATCATCCTCCGCTCGATACAGTATCGAAATATCAAATTTGTTTGCTAGGCTAAGAGATACACTTGTTTATTAGTTATGGAAATTTCTTTTGGCAAAGACTTGCAATTTATCTGCACTTGTTCAATTAATTATTAATCATGATCTTAAATTAATAGGTATTCGCCATGCATTTTATAATGTTGTCATTATTTTATATGGCTTCAGGTATTCGTAAACAAAAAGGTAATCGCAGGGCAGGTGTCGAAATGTAATAAAGATAAGAACCTTGAAACTTTGCACGTCTTTAAGAAAGTAACACATTAAATATGGTTTTACAGATTTTTCGGGGTTATTGCTCGATTTAAAGCGATGTTTTTCACATAAGCACACTTACTGTAGTTTAAGAACTTGAAAAATGAAGAAAACCAGACGAGAGGGCCATAAACTGAATGGTTTTCCTATCGATTTATGAATTGCTTAAGGCCAGATTAACGCGACTAATGTGAAACAATATTTGGGAACCAATAAAGCCAAATATGATTTTAATTGACAGTTTTATAATCCGCCAGCAGTCGGGCAAAACGGAGAGAGATAAAGGTGGTACACACACACTCCCCGTTGTAGACATACAGGTGCAAGGTGTCAAGAAGTCGCTCGACAAGACGCAAGTAGGAGAAGCTTATCGCCCAATGGGGCCGATAGGGGAACTTGAGCCATATATTTACGACAGACATAATGGGGGGACCCATATAAGAGACCCAGCCAGCCAGCGGCGATCACATCGAAAGCATTTCCACCCCAGTTTCACCAGGCTGGAAACTAAAAACTTTTGGCTTCAATTCGATGACATGCGATCCAGGGTTTATATACTATATATATCGGAACTAGAAACTTCCAGAACGAAGACTTGAGTCAGCTGGAAGTATAATTTTGCATTGGTCATTGGCCTTTTTCAAGAAGTACATGTATCAGAGATAACTTATCTATATCTCTACTTGGTCCTTCGTCATCATCAACTAAATTTTGATGGCTTATGGTCAAGTGTACTCGATTAACTTTTTGATAATTGATTCACGTGATTTTTAAAATCTGTCACAGATATATTTAGGCTGTTTGTTATCATTCAAGATTGATCACTTCGAGGGTACAAACACTTTTCAATTAGAGAATTTGTACCTTATCTTATCTATTTTTTTTTGGGAAAATTGCTTGGGTTTTTTCTCTTATTTTTTTTGTTAGAAAAAGAGTTTATTCAGTAAAAATCCTTAATACTTTATTGTAATATTGCCTAGATTGTTGATACACTTAACTAAAATGCACGTTTTTCTCATGTTAAGGCAAGGTGATCCAATCTATTTCAACATATTAAAGGAACTTGTATTTTCCAGATTTTACCGACATTTTTGCTTGGCCTTACATACGTATAGTACATATGTATAGTATGTACAGCACTTGATGCTCTGCACCCTTATCTTATCCAAGATATATATGATGTTTTTGTACTTCTCTGACATCCATTTTCATTTATCTTGTATTTGTATGATATTGCAGATTCCAGATTCCATACAGTGCCTTTTAGCTGTCTTCTTTAGAGTTTTTCAAGGCAGACCTTAAGATCTTGAGGTTAGATATTTGAATACTTCCTGATTATAATATTTAATTATATATTTTTGGCGTTTTATTTTGTGTTTCTGGGATAGCTATGGTTTTTATTTTTGAAATTAATTCACATAAATTTATACAAACCTTTGAAAAAATATATTTGCAAGCCATTATTTTTTCCCAAAATTATTAAGTTTCATTCCTTGTACTTATTTTTGGAAAATATTTCTACTAAAATATTTAGATAACTTATTTTTAAGTTGAGTTGGGTGATAAACATGATAATTGTTGGTCAATAAACTTGTGACCTTCCATATACACTTGTGGCCAAAATATTTAGTACATGAGTATGAGGTTTGTTTAAAGTCGCATAAAACTTTTTTAATAAACCTTACAAAAAAATTCAGTTTATTTTTAGTTTCCCACCAAGAGAGTTTTTCATTTAAAATTAGAAGACTGCGATCGATTTTATCAAACAAGCATGAAAATGGGTTGGTCAAAATAATAAGTACACCCATTCTTCTAAGCCTATAACTCGAAACGTATCAAATATTTTTCACTTTTTTCTTCTAATTAGTAAACTTATACTAGTATCCCGGTATAACCACCCTTATTTTGGACAACTTTCGCCATTCGTTTTGAAATAATAGCAATAAGTTTGAGGCAAGTCACTGCTAGAATCTCATACCCGGTTTCTTCAAGAAATCTTTGTATCGTTTTCAAAAACAATTATTTTCGTTTCATAGCTCCAAAGTATTTTGTTCCGCTGGTCCCGACTATCAAAATTGATTTTCGCCAAACTTTTGTCCTTATACGAAAATGTTTTCCTCGTTTCTGGCAAGAGCGTGGTAACAGATATGAGTTGGAAAAATCAGTCTCCGGGCTTAAACCCAATCGAAAATTTTGTGGGGAGACTTGAAACGTCGAATAGGAACCAACAAAATTAAAAATCCTCAAGATTTGTGAAGATTTTTGGAAGAAACCGGGCATAAGATTCTAGCAGTGACTTGCCTCAAACTTATTGCTATTATTCCAAAACGAATGGCGAAAGTTGTCCAAAATAAGGGTCGTTATACCGGATACTAGTATAAGTTTACTAATTAGAAAAAAAAGTGAAAAAAATTTGATACGTTTCGAGTTATAGGCTTAGAAGGATGGGTGTACTTATTATTTTGACCAACCCATTTTCATGCTTTTTTGATAAAATGGATCGCAGTCTTTTAGTTTGAAATGAAAAACTTTCTTGTTAGTTATTTTTATTATCTAGGGTAAGGTGGGAAACTAAAAATAAACTGCATTTTCTTCCAAGGTTTATTAAAAAAGTTTTATGCAACTTTTAACAAACCTCATACTCATGTACTTATTATTTTGGCCAGAAGTGTATCTATCTTACTCGTTCTCGCATTCGCCTTAGATAGCTCAGTCGAGCCTCAAACCGTGGTTTCAAGCTTGGGTAATAAAAATTTTATGTTTTCATAATTTCCTAATTTCTTGCAGAACACAAAATTTAATATATTTAGCCAAATATCATATTTAATCAAACTTTAATTATTTCAAATTATTTTTGTATGGTTTGCAGAACTTTAAAAATCATATTTAACCATACTACTTTGAACTTTTCAGAAATCTCCGCTCAAGGATATATCTCGGAAGCAATTACAATTTTTTTTTAATATACATACAAAGATTAAAAACTACCTTATGACTCAAGATATTATGCACTTTCTCCCTCCCCGATGTACAGGTTCCAAAGTCTCTCTTCCCGCTTTCAGGTGCCCCGGTGTTATCGCACCTAACGTTTTTACTATCTGCATTAAATTACACAACTAATGGCGGTTAAACGTAAATACACAGACGGGAAAATCGTATTTATAGCCGGCAGTATTTGTGTTATCATTATGATAGAATTTGCATAGAGTGGAGAGGATTTTTTCGGCCATTGATAAGGTGGTGGCCGAAATGAATTCTCGATGACATCCGATGGGTGGAAAATTAACGGAGCCGAAGCTCAAGTGCTATGTATATTTCAAGTGGTTCGATCCGAATCGGACGTCAGCTATGGCCTTGAAGGAGAGAGCCACCAAGTAAGGGGCGTGGCCAACGGACAGTTATGTGTGTTCCTATGCAGATAAAAATGGGTTGACAAAAATATTAAAAACATGACAATCGGGCATGTTTCTATTATCAATCACTTCTTCCCTGATTGTCTAGAATTTCCACAAGCACCCATAAGATCCTGAGTCAGAAAGTAAGTCTTTATTTCATTCGTAAACATTTTCCTTTTTTTTTCAATATTGCTGACCCTTTAGCGAAACCCCAATTGTTTACATTAATAAACGACCACTTTTTGATTGTTTTCTGTAAATTCCCTTCTCCTTATCGAATCGTCAGCAATTTCACTTAGTTGATATCGAATCGTAGCTGGGAGCTTATCGCCGCCGCAGACGATGACGCTTCTGCCTATGTCCAACCTCGGATCAATGTCTCTCTTCTATATGTGGGTGGCCGTGCGGAATCAGCGAATTTATGCTGGTCGGAAGAGACCGTAAAATGGCATGTAAGTCTGAGGGACAGACCAAAATACTTCACAATAAATATTGTAAATGTGGTTAAGTAATTGCATTGACCGATAGCCCAAGTAAGCAAACAATGGAACACAAAACTGCACATCAAAAAAAAGAAAGGCAGCCATTTAACGTATGCTCAAATAAAGCAAAGAATTTGCTAAATACAGATATGAATTGACAAAACGAGTCTATAAACTATACATCGATTTTAAATGTAAGTTTATGCTACCTGAGATTTATTTTTAATATTAACTAAGTATTATTAGTAAGATCATTTTTCCCAGTGCACCGGCGTCGAGCGGAACAAGGATTCCAGGAGCTGATGGTGGTAGTGCTCCTGCGACGGACAAGTCTTAGACACCTATGTATGACCTCATCCATCCATCAAACGCGTTATCCACCAACTGGCCGTCCAACTAGCATTATATATGGGCAAGTCAACGTTGACGAGGCGGCAGCAGGAGCAACAGGAGCTAGTCTATCGACCAAATAACAAATAAACTACACACTGAGACTCAGCCTGAAAGTTGGGCAGGTGCGGAACTTACCTCCGTAGTTGTGAGCTTGACAAGTGCAATCTACACGTGGAGGTGGGAAAAGTGTTCCAACTCCCAGGGAGCCTGACTACTGTCTAAAATATGGGGCTTTCTTAAAACATGTGCCGAATATTGCATAGAATTTGCGGTGTAAATTAATATTAACTTATATATGATATATGACTAATAATCAGAAAAAGCTTATTCAAATGACAAAGTATTCGTATTTGCATTTAAAACATCATTATAAAGTGATGAAAAACTATCGAACAGATTCGTAGTTATTACTAAACTTACCCAAATTTTTTAAAGTCATTTGATAAAATCAAATCTGCAACACTTTTCTATGGATTTATGAATTAAGCATTATTATACTTTTTCATCTTCTCAAAAAACACAATATTAACTATTCTGAATTTGAGTTTAAGGACTTTCCTTATAATTTTTTAAAAGATAATTACAAACTTTAAGGAAAAAACAAGACTAGTTATTTATATTTTGAATTTTCCTTTAGCGCCGTTATCTTGTTATCAATGTTTTCTTTCTCCGCTTTTCCCCCATTTCCATGCTTGTTGGTCACGCGAGATGAACATTTATAGGGTATTAGGGTTAGTCGCTGCAGCAGCTGTTGCTGAAGCAGGAAACGAAACCGCAAAAGAAGCGAAAAAGAATGAAGCAAATCAATAAATATATTTTTGCTCTCCAAGTGCAGGGTCGCGCACACAAACAGCTGACCTTCACACTGCACAGAAGGAGAGTGCGAGAGAGAGGGAGAGAGAAAGAGTGAGGCACGTGAACAGCAAATAAGAGGAGAGGGACTGTAAAATTATGATTAACGGAAGAGTAGAGACATTCTTTTTTCACTCACTGTTTCTATTTATTCTCTCTATTTCTCTCGTGTCTCGTAAGTGATTTTTACTCCCTCTCGATCATTTGCATTTGTTGCCTTTTTTATTTGATTTTTTTAACACATTTGTTGGACAGCAGCCGGCTTTGTTGTTTTTGTCGGGTGTTTGTTTTTTTCCGCGACAGACATTTTTAATGAGCACGCACACACATGCAGAAACATACACACCTAATTTGCGCATGTTTTTAATGTGCTATGTGTGTTTGCAAGTGTGTGTGTGCAGCGGAGTTTTTCTAAGTTTCCGTCTCGACTCATCTTCTAAAAATTTACCTGTTGATTTACTCAGTCCCCTGTGATCGTCGCTTTCAGCTGTTTTCCTCCGTCAATTATCGTTACTCCCCTCGCAATAATTAATTTAAACTAATTGAGATGAATCCGCATTTATGTATTTACGCACAACTTTTAACTTTGACTCGCATTTGCCTTTGCGCTTCTTTTCACACACAACAACACTAACAACAAAAACGCATTTGGGGGCAACAAAAAAAAAACAACAGACGAACGGAAAAAAATAAACACGAAATGTTGTGAACTCTCTTTTTGCGGCAAGAGCTGAGCGGGGAAGAAGAGCGAAACGCACTGCTACTTTAATTTAGATTTTTTCAACTGCAACTAGGGTAGGGTTGTTGATAATAAATTAAAATATCAATATATCGATATTTTTCTGAAAATGACATATATTTACATCGTTAATTTTTTGTTTTCCGAAATATCGCAATTGCGATATTTTTATTTGATATTTTTCGATATTTTTTTCCAAACTGCAAGGGGAAAGCAATCCATCAGAAGAAATATTATTTTAGACTTGTTATTTATGTTCCGTATCCAGTTTTTAAATTTGTCACGCAGCCCAAAAATTGTAATTCCCTTAAAGTCTGACCGCTCTTTCTACTCGTTGTTCGGCATTTTATGAGGGCCCATGATGCGGTCATACTTTGTTGAAAACCGGCAATATTTGAAACAGAAGACACGATCATCATTTGATGAATCGTCGTTGATTAATAATTGTCCCTAAGTTATTGGCATCCGTTCTGGCGGCTGCGCCTTTCTTAGACAGGTCCCAGTAAATGTGTAAGGAACTTTATGGCACCAGTGTCCATGCCCATGAAGGAGCAACTGAATAACCTGTGTCAGTTGCATGACGAGATACCAAAGGTGAACAATTTTCCCTTCAATGGTTCACTGCATCCATATTTTTAAATTTACTTTATAATCCCAGGACTCTTTCATGAAAATTAATGGAAATGACCAATTCGCAAAATATTGTATTTGCCTCTACCAAATTTATTAAAATACCTGTAATTGCTCTTCTAACTCCTGGATTCGTCTTATCCGCAAATTATTGGGATCCATAGTTTGAAATATGTGAAGTTCAGAGCGAGAGCCGAAAAGTCGAGAACTGTTTTATTAAATTTTTTATTCTTTTTCGCACCCGCTCTGAAAATACTAAACTTGCACCCTCAAATAATCTCACCTAGTATTTTCGAATCTGAACTGGATAGTATCCAGTGGATACCGGTCTATAAAACGGCCCATATCTCTCTCACTGCTTATAAACGGTGATTTACCCTCTGGATACCGTGCTTAAAGAATCGGACATATAATATTGTAAACTGTATATAAACTAAAAAATACAACAAGAAACAAATATAGATTGGAAAATATAACATTAAGATGGAACGATAGTATTATCGATATACATCGAAGAAAAAGAATATTACTTGGATCGATAACAGAAAAGGAGAAATAAGACTAAAGAATATGGCTAAATATTATTACAATGTATATTCTTTATTTATATTTATTAAAAAAAATATATAAGAATTTTATTGTGTCATACAATTTACGACTTTCTTTTTTAAGCGTATAGCTAACATAAGATAAATTTGCTTTCCCACCTCTACTGGATATCGCGCTAATACTTGCTTTCGCCTTGCAGCTTGGCAAAAAATATCAAAAAATAATAAACAAAACACAAGAAAGGAAGCTCGTTCCCACATATATAGCAGTGAGAGCATATAGAAGACTATCTGCAAAGTTTCATCCAGATAGCTTCAAAACTGAGGGACTAGTTTGCGTAGAAACGGACAGACGGACATGGCTAGATCGACTAGGCTGTTGATGCTGATCAAGAATATATATACTTTATCGGAAATGTCTCCTTCACTGCGTTGCAAACTTCTGACTTACATTATTATACCCTGCGAGGGTATAAATATCGCAGTTTATATATATGTGGACAAACAAAAAAAGCCGATTAATATATCATCCTTAGAAAAATATCGATATATTGATATTTTGATATATTATCAACAACCCTAGTGTAATCGTTTTAAGCGTCGTTGCTTCTTGCTAATTTTTCTTGCGAAAAAGTGTGGGAAATATAAGAAAAACTATGAACATTTGACAGCCGGCAAAACTGACAGTTTCGGGAATAAAGGAAACCGAAATACCAATGGTTTATAAGTAAACCCGCAGCGCAAAACTTTTCCTCCCAGCCCGGGACTGCTCTCTTTGTACGTGTGTTTGTTTGCGCGTGTGTTTGCTTGGGTGTGTGTGCGTGCGTGCCAAAAGAGTGTGTGTGTATGTGAAAAAAAGCCGCACACTGCAAAAAAAACGCGAATAGACGAAACAATTTTCATTTTCCCAACGGTCGAGAATAACCGCTAAAATTGTGGAAAAACAGGAGAAAACCCCGAAGCGGAAGAAGAAGACTGCAGCCAGTAAAATGTCTGCAGTTTATTCGCCGCAACCGCCGCAGCAGCAGCAACTGCAGCCGCAGCAGCAGCAACCCCCGCCACAGCAACAACAACAGCAGCAGCAGCAGCAACCGCCCCCGAATAATGCGCCCAATCAACAGCCTCCTCCTGGTTCCGGTGTGGGCCCCGGCGGAGGAGGAGGAGGTGGTGGCGGCGGTGTCCCAGGAGGCGGCGGCGGCGGCAGCATCTTGGCGATGGGAATGCAACAGCAGCAGCAACAGCAACGGCCGCAAATGGGCGTACCCGGTTCACCCGGCAGCATCATCTCCGGCGGCGGCGGTGGAGGCGGCGGCATGATGGTTACTCCGCCGTCCACACCGCGTGGCACTAATGTGGTGCCGCCGCAAGTCAACTCTGCCCAGATCCAAAAGATGTTGGACGAGAACTGCGGCCTCATCCAGACCATTCAGGACTTCCAGAGCATGGGCAAGGCGCAGGAGTGCATGTCCTACCATGTGGCGTTGCACCGAAACCTGGTCTATCTCGCCCAGCTGGCCGATCCCACCATGAATATCTCCCAAATACTGCCGGTGGGTTAGAGTTGTAGGAAATAATAATCTAGCACGATTGTTATAGCCATATATTCCTAGGATAAACTGAATATATATCCTGTTGTTTGTATATTCTGGTGAAGTTACTTTCTTTCACATTTAAAATGGCAAAGATTAATACGAGTTAGCTTGAAAATTATATAGAAACTGTATTATCTTGGCTTCCAACATATACTTTACTTAATCGAGAAACTTCTCTCTCACTTCAGAATAAGCTTAGTTAATGATATTTCCTTAATTTTTATATAATGGAATGAATTTATGATCTTTAGCAATATTTTAAACAAAAAATCGACATAGACTTTTGTTCAATATAAAATTATTCCACAAGAAAAATAAATACTTTAATGAATACAACCATCTTTGGTAGATTTGCTTATTTCTTTACTTAAGAACCTAACGAATTCTGTATAAAATACTGAATATAATGCCTAGAAACCTATAATGATAAAATTTTAAATAGAAATATATTATATATATTTCAACCTTTAGAACGAAAAAAAATGTGAAATTATCATATATTATATTTAAAATCTATACTCAATTACACATCGACTTATTTATTTGCTGATAAACAACAGCTTAAGCCGAAAAAGCAAATAATACCATCTGCTGATAAACTATTTACCGGGAATATCTAGACAATTGGCTAAAAATTTACATAAATAATTTGAATTTACCCTGAAATCAATTAATATTCCTGCTTAATAAACTTAAAGAGTTAAAACTCTGATTTAGTTCAATTACTAAAACCCCTTCTCTTGCAGCCACCGCACATCCTCCAGACGCAAGCCATGCAACAGAGCGGCCAGCAGACGCCCCCATCGGGTCCCCATGGGATGCTGGGCGGACCGCCGCCGCAACAGCAGCCGGGACAGCAGGGAGCTCCGCCGCAGATGGGCATGCAGCAGCATGGCGGCGATCCCCAGGGTCCGCCCGTACAGATGACGCCGTATGGAGCGCAACAGCAGCAGCCACAGCCACATCCCGGCCTGCCGCCCAATGCCCAACAGCAATCTCAGCAGCAACAGCAGCAGGCTGCAGCGGCAGCGGCGGCAGCAGCAGCGGCGGCGGCAGCCGCTGGTCAACAGCAGCAGCAGGGGCCGCAGGTAAGCCAGGCGGGCCCGCAGCAGCAACAGCAGCAGCATCCCGTCTACCGCAATGCCCAGGGACAACAGCCTGGTCCGGGACAGGGGCCAGGACAAGGACCAAATCCGAATGCAGCGCCCAGTAAGTGTAATGTCAATCAAGATAAAACGCAAGAAGATGAGGAGACAGCGTGGATGAATTACTTGCTTGCGGAGGGTTTTTACAGTCAAGATTTCCCATTAATTTAAAGAAAGCAAGAAAGAAGAAGTCTCGCAAGTTTCTAGACGTTTTCAAGCAAGTTTTCCGCTCAATTGTCACTGAGTACAGTCATTCACTGTGGCTTAATAAATAAAAGGAGATTCATCTCGATTCTCAAAGATTTCAAAGAATAAATAGATTCTCAAGCCAATTCTCCAGCCTTGCAAGTTCAAAGTGCATTTTCTTGTCCCTTTTCCCACTAAATAACACTCTAATTTGATGTATATTTGTTCCTTTACCTTACGCCATGCAGATCAACAGCGTCCCAACAATGGACCCCTGCCAGGACCCCAGAATCCCCAGCAGCAGCAACAGCAGCCCGGCTCCCAGCAGCCGCCCAACCAGCAGCAGAGTGGTCCCCAGCCCGGAGCCGGTGGACCCGGTGTACCGCCGCCACAGAGCCCCTATCGCGTCAGTTACCAACAGCAGCAGCAACAGCAGCAGCAGCAGCATGGCCACTATCCCGGCTATCCGCCGCAGCCGCAAACCCAATACCAGCCACAGCCCGGCGCCTATCCCTACGGACCGCCCACCCAGGGCTATGGACCGCCGCCGCCGGTGCCGCCGAATGCGGGCCAAGGTGGCTATCATCATGGACCAGGAGCGGCAGCGGCAGCGGCTGCAGCCGCAGCAGCAGCGGGTGCTGGCGGACATGGCTATCAGCCGAATGCCGGTGGACCGGGAGGACCACCGCCTGGCGCATATCCACCGCCGCCCGGTAGCCAGCAGGTGCCGCCGGTGCCGGGACAACAACAGCAGCCGCCACCGCAGGGGCCACCGCCGCCCGGCCAGATGTACGGACCGCCGCCCACCGGTGGACAACAGCAGCCAGGTCCGCCGCCCCAGAGCCAGTATGGTCCGCCGCCGCCGCAGAATTCGGCGGGTGGGCCACCGCCGCCGATGGGCTATGCGGGCTATCCGCCCCAGCCCGGGCAGTACGGTCAGGCGGGAGGGGGCGGAGGACCACCGCCACCTGGCAGCTACGGACCGCCTCCGCCGCCCACGGGCAGTGGCCAGAGTCCCTATCAGGCGTATCAACAGCAGCAGCAACAGCAGGCGGCTGGTGGCGGCGGCGGGGCTGGAGGACCGCCGGGCAGCAACTATCCGGGAGGACCACCCAATAGCGTGGCATCGGTGCCACCGCCACCACCTGGTGGCGCCTACAGCAGCACGGCGCCGAGTCAAACCCCACCGCCACAGGCGGGCAGCTCTGGCGGAGGAGCCGGTGGCGGCAACACCAATCCCAATGGACCCAACGGACAGCAACAGTCGACGCCGCCCCCGCAGGGCGGAGCAGGTGGCGGTACAGGAGGCCCCACAGGGCCTGGCGGATCTGCTGGCCAGCAATACGCCGGACCGCCGCAGCAGCAGCAGCAGCAACCGGGCGTCGTTGTGTCCGGTGTGGCGCCGCTGCCAACGCAAGTCCAACCCACGTACTCCACGCCGGGTAACTACAACCAACAGCCAGGAGGAGCCCCGCCGCCGCCCAACCAGCAGCAGCAGCAGCAACAGGCACCGCCGGCGGGCGCCGGAGGATCGGGCGGCGGTGGTGGTGGTGCTGGAGGTGCACCCAATGCCCAGCAGGGACAGGGCAGTCAGCAGCAGCAACCGCCGCCGAATGGAGCCACTCCGCCCATGCCGCCGAATCAATATCAACCGGCGCCACCAGGAGCTCCGCAGAATCCCTACGGAGGACCACCGCCGCCACCGCCACAGGGCTATGGTCCGCCGCCGCCGGGCAGTGCATATCCCGGTCATGCGTACCATCAGCCACCCCAGACGGCGGGCTATGCCCAATATCCGCCGTCGCAGGGCTATCAGGGCTATAGGCCCACCGGGGCACAGATGCCGCCACCGGGAGCCCCACAAGGACCGCCGCCAACGGGAGCCTATGGATATTACAGCCAGCAGCCGCCCCAATGAGGCAGGGAATCCCTATTGCCGCCGCCCGGCTTCATCCATCCCAAGTGATTCGTGTCGGGATTCGCTGGCTGAAGCAGACAGAACTAGCTCCGGCGAGGAGAAGCCATCAGTGAGGAGCTACTGGTGGCGGAACTTGAGAGCAAGTGGAAGGAGCACAAGGCGGTGGCAGAGGGGAACGGAATGGAAAGTAACGATCATTTACAATGAAATATCAACGAGGCGGAGAGATGAGATGTCGGGAAGAAATGTATCAAAAGAGGAGGAGCAGAGAGGCAGCCGAGAGACGAGAGCATGAGTTACCAATTAGGATTAAAGCGAATAGGGGAAATAAGAGAAGAGTCGCGATGTAAGACTTAAAGTAGAAAAAAGAACCCGAAGAGGACATCGGAGGAGAGCGATTTCAGCGATAAATACAACTTGCAAACGTAATACGAGGGGAAAATCCTACCAAGAGCATTAACTGCTGCGGAAGAGAAAGAAGTAATCAGAAGAAATGAGAGAGAGATAAAGCGAAAAACAAGATTCCCAAAAAACGAAGGCCAGGTCAAGAAAGTGGCTCTAAAACTAACAGATTAAATGTATGTATTTTTTGAGGCGCTAAAAGCGAATCTGAAGACAAAAATAAATGGGAAGAGAAGAAAGAAAACGAGGGGAAACGAAGGGATAGCCAAGATAAGAAGATTCGTGATTAGCTTGTGATTCGTGATATGATATATACAGCGCCAGGGGATAATTAACATCTGCAAGCCGGTTCCCCCCGACTGCCTACTGGCCGCCTCCTTTATCTGTATATTTCAGCTTCTTATAATTAATACCCAATGCCAATCGATCGACCCTTCATCCTATTACTATATATGAATAATTCTCTCTTAAAAAAAAAACTAAGCGAAACACAAAAAAGCAAACAAAAACAAGCTAAGGAAAGCACACACTCTTCTTCGTAAACGATTTATGCATAAACATAAATACATAGATATAGATTTATAAATATAAGGAACAGAAGTAGCAACATGTTTTTAACATAAAAACCACAACAGAATATTTAAACAATTTTAGATTTTTTTTTATCGGGTTTTTCTTTAAAATATATTTTTTATTATCCCCATTTTTTTGTGTTGTTTTGCGTGCATGTTTTTTTTAGGTAAAGAATTGTAATTTGTAAAATCAACGTATATGTATATTTATATAATAAGCTTACATTTACTATTTAAAGTAAAACTAAAAACTGAGAAAACTATTGAGAGCCAGCAGCAGAAATCATTAATAAACTTTAGAATTAAAACAAAATAATACTTGAAATATATTCCATGATGAAGAAACTAAAACAGGCAAGAAATGAAGCACAAAATTTTAATACACGATATAAAATATTCATTGTGCTGCCGACTAGCAAAAAGAGTAACAAAGTTAATCCTTCGGCTTTCGGGAAACCCCTTAAAATTACCCGATAAACACTTTGAATTCCATCAAAACTATACTAAATGGTTAATATTTGGAGATCTGTAAAGAGTAATAATTCCGAAAACACTGTTAAAACAATTATTACAATTATTTGCCTGCGCACAAATTAGAGGAGAGTTCCAAATTGATGATATCTAAATTATTTATTCCAATGAAAACCAAGTTATTTAAGGTTAGTTAAAATATTAACATCTAAGAAGCGATGAAATTATTATTTTGGACCGCCAGAGACAGAGATCTTGTAAAATTTCGCTTGGGTATTTCCAGCAAGTTCGTTCGTGTGTGAAAATGAGAGGAATATAGGGAGAAGCTCAGTAGCTGTCTCGCTCTAGATCGTGTTGTGGCCTCTATCTCTGGCCTGCTCTAATCCGGTCTGATCTAAAATCTAATATAATTTCATATTTGATCCTCATCGAGAGAATGATAAACCATTAGACATACAGTGACAAACTTAATTATTGGCACAGTTGGCATGTCCTACTTTCGGAGTGTTTTTCTCCATGAAGAAGGGTGATATTTAAATGAAACAAAATTTATTTTTATAAATTTATCAATTTATAATTAAACTAACTTATGTATATCATTCCATTTCCCTGAACAAAATTATTGGCACACCTAAACAAAAATATTTAAAATAATAAAAAAAAAACATTTTTAACATAAGTTAATATTTTTTGGCGAAGGCCTTATCTTTTATAATAGCTTCCTAAAGTTTTGGCATCAAAGAAACCAAATTTTGGCTGATTTCTGAGCTAATATACCCCCACTCCTCTTCAAGTACCACCTTCAGCTCGATCTTTGCTGAAATGGAGAATTTTTTTTTTTTAGATTTCTCTTAAGAATATCTAAATAATACTTTTTGTTCACTATGCTGCCCATAAATACAAGTTCGCCGACACCAGAGGCGGAAATCCAGATCCACAAAATGACGATTCAACAGCCATGTTTCAAAAGTATTGCAAGGTACTCTTTTTGAAGTTCCGTATAGGGCTTTGTACATTCAGTTTGTCGGTCATCCGTTTGGAAAATGTTAAATTTTCTTTAATTAGAGAGGCAGACATTGTTCTAAAAGTCAATTGGCTTCCTTAAATTATCCTTTGCATTGGCTAAACGCCTATGTTCGTTGAATTTGAAATGAGTTGTTTTCGGCTACCAACGCGGAACTCATAATTAGCATCTAGCAGTGCCCTCCGAACCGTAATAGAGTGAATATCTTTTCCAAACTAATTTTTAACCTTTGCTACAATCTGTATAGGTTCGACTTTTTGGTTGACCTTCACCTTCCTTGCAATATTAGCTCGTTTTTGGTCCTTCAAAGCCTCTAGTCGACCAGTGTGCTCACAGTTCAGCACTGATAAGGCTCCCTAAAAGCGCTGGAAAATGCTCGGAATGGAAAAAAAGGGCTTCTATATATAATTTCCCCAATCTTAGTGAACAATTTGCCCTGATTATACAAATATAAAATTATTTTTTACTGAGATTTGATGGATTTATTTTGTTTATGGGTCTGTTTGTTAAATCTAGCTTTTTTTTCATAGAAAAAAAGTACCAGAAAGTTTTTAACTTGAAAATTTACCAACAGGAATATACGAAATAAAGATACCAAGGCTTTCCAATATGAAAAAGTTGCAAAATCTATAAAATTATAACAGAATATTTAACTATTACCCAAGTGTGCCAATAATTTTATTCAGGGAAATGTAGGTGTTTCTCTAAATTTTTAATTTTTTTAAATTAATGGAATGATATACAAAAATAAAATTAGGTTAGTTTAGTTAGAAATTGATAAATTTATAAAAATAAATTTTGTTTCATTTTAATATCACCCTTTGTCATGGAGAAAAACACTCCGAAAGTCGGAGTGCCAACTGTACCAATAATTAAGTTCGTCACTGTATGTACGTGTATGTTTATCAAATATAGCATTTAGAAATCTCTATTTTCCAAATGCAAACCAAAACAAAATAAACAATAAAACCAAACAAAAAAATTGAAAAAGTTATGAAAACAAAACCAAATGTCTTTTTTATAAATAATTCAGAATTCAGGGATGAATTGGGGATGCGAATAAAAAAAAATGTTACAAAAATATCGCCAATATCATTTATTTTGATTATTCGAATTTTAAAATATAAAAAAATTGCATTTTATATTTAAGTATGGATATTATTTTATAAATTTCCTTAATTGGGTATAGTATTTAAACATTTTTATAAACTTCATTTTAATAGCCTCTTTGTGATAACTTTAAAAAAATCTGAGCTCTTCTTTGGCACTGTTCGAAATATTTACCAAAAGATCGATTTATTGCAATGTTTAAATAATATAATCGAGCTAAATATTAATATGATATCGAAAAGAAGAATAATCGAGCGGAAAATGACGGGAATATCATAAAGTTGAATCAATCGAAATTTAAAATATCGAAATATCGCATTTTTTGTTTAAGTATCGAAATTAGAGCCATTTTATTTGATTAAATTTCCTTATATACAGATTATATTTAAACCTTATGTAAGACTACATTGTTTTATATCCCTATTATAATAACTTTACCCACGCTTAATGAATTTTTTGACAAAGTTCGATATATCAAACAGAATATCGTTTTATTGCAATATTAAAATATCTACATAGATCATTAGACTATGGATATGTTTTAACATCAATCAGCTCCGGAGATTGAAGTTCGAGGCGAAACCCTGGTCTCAAAAGATTTCAAGAAAAAACATATAAAACCGTCATATTTATTTGTTTTACAATATAGTTTTATTGGAACGCTTAGATATATTAAAGTGGGAGCTTATCACGACTCCATTGGCTGTTGACTATGTTCCATGTATCCTCTTAGTCATTCTCCTCGAGATCTTCGAGCAGGGGCTGATCATCCGACTGTGTGCCGCCTGGCAAACCAGACTCCCTCTGTGGTGCATCTCCTGCTGACCCTTCTCCTGATCCCTCCCCTGCTCCCACTCCGGCTGCAGTTGCTGCTTCCTCAGCCGCTGCCTGACCACGGCGGAACACTTTGTTCAGCAGCTTCTTGATAAAGTTCTTTGGCGTTGTCGTCGTCGGCTTGCCCACGATTATCATCTTGGTTGCCACACTGTGGATGGGGCCAAAGGCCAGAGCCACCACCGTGCAGGCCAAGCAGATGACATTGTACGGCATGCTAAAGTCCGGCGTGGGCAGCGAAACGATTAACGCCTCCGTGTGCAGACTGAGCACGTAGCTGGGTCGGGTAGCATTGAACGAATCCTGGAAGAGATAACCCTCCACCGGCAGAGCGGTGTAGTTCCTGGCCATTGGCAGCTGGCTGAACACGAGCGCCGATCCGATGTAGTGGCCATGATTGGCATCCGGCGGATATTCAAGCCACTTTAGCAGCAGATAGTCCACGTCGATGGTTATCAGGGCGGACGTCTGGCCCGGCAGCAAGAAGCCGATCTCTAGATGTGAAGGCAGCTCCCGCTGCTTACCGGGCTTGTAGTGGAGCAGCTTAAACGGAATCCGCTGGCGTCCGTACTCGTTCACACGCTGCGGCTTGCGGCGAACGGAGAGGGTGTGCAGGTAGCCGTGGACATACCAAGGTATCACCTCCTGCACCAGAATGGGCAGGGCATCGTAATGGGAGTTCGTGATCTCGGTGGCTATGCGACCCCGCTCCTGGCCATGGCCCAGCAGATAGCGATGGACGGTGAGGGGCGGCGGCGCAGGCTTCACCACATTTCGCCGCCGGTTCTCGCTCTTCGGCGACAGCCAGGCCACGTTGAAGAGACGCTCGCCGTGATCCTTGAACTGTTCGTGCATATCGTAGACGCCATAGACGGCGGTATGCCCGCCACGAGTGCTCCTCACCTCCTCGTTCTCCGGGCTGGGCGGAGGCACCAGCTGGTAGCGTTCGCCCTGCTCATTCCGCTGCACATACATCTTGGAGCTCTCGGCCAGCTCACAATAGCCGTTCAGGCCCATGCCAAACAGCCGGCGCAGCGAGAAGTCACTGTTGCCGCTGCTCAGCTCGAAGAGACGCAGATCGTAAACCAAATTAGCTGTCTGCGTCAGCTCCACAATGCAATTATCCTCTCTACCATCCTCGCACAGCGTACGCACCTTCAGTCCCAGAGAATGGTACTTGGTGTTGTGGACATGGCCGGAGTTAAGCAGCGAGGCAAAGCCGGAGGCACTGCCGCACGGCAGCAGCTTCTTCCACGGTGTTAGATTCTCAGTGCAAACGATCTCCCTGGGCAGGGCCGAATATCGAACAAAGTTCTTCCTTTTTGCGGCGGGCATGAACTGTGGACGGAGCAGATGGCGCGGCGAAATGCTATTCGTTTTGTCCACGAAATTCAAGGAGGCGCATAGCACACCGGAAAAGACATTGGCCAGCTGGCTCCACTGGCTGTTCACCTCGCTATCGGTGAGATTGTGATCGCCGCTGAACCAGGCCCACATCTCAGCCCCGCTGGTTGCCTCCACGATGGGATATCCCCAAGTCTCGTAGCGCCACAAGCCCTGGGTCAGGCCAATGTGCAGCTCCTTGACGTCAAATTGTTGCAGCAGCTCGGCAATTACCCGGGGCGTCAATTGGGTGTGGTAAACTAAGTAAAATAAGGGTAGATTGGGTAAACAACACTAGAGAGGTTTATATGGGGGGTTCTCTTACGATTATCCTTTTGACCAAAGTGCCAGCGCGTGGTGAACTGGAAGTAGGTGTTGACATGGTCGCCGGACAACGGACGAACCACCAGCTCCTCGTAGAAGCGTTCGTCATCCCTGCCAAGCGGCGACTTGGTTGAGCCGGCAACAGCCAATAGAATGATTGCAAGCAGGAATAGGACAATGCTGCATGGGCACGGGCGCGGCCCGGCGGTGGCACTCCCAAACTGGCCCATGGGCAGGCGATTGAATATATTTTTTATTGTGTCCAATTGAGAACACGATAATAAAAAACAACAAAAAAAGGGCGGCTATAGAATATGATTTGATAGAGGTGGAAAAACATCGATACAAACATTGATAAACATCGATGACCGTAAACATCGATGATTTTCCACCTCTAGCTGACAGCTATGTAAGCCGATGTACCTCGCGGTGCTGTCATCTGGTCTTTCTTTGTTGTATGTAAACAAACAAAACGAATATTTTAGTTTCTAGTTTGTTTTTTATTTGATTCTTGAAGTTTATATTTTAGGATAGAGAGGAAAAATTGTAGTTTACTTCGAAGAAAGATTAAATTGTTCGTTAACTAAAATTATTTACTTGCTTTGAACGTTTTATATCATTTTTAGACATCGATAACGAACTTTTACCAAATAAATTGCCTTCGAAAACTTTTTGAGATATCAAAAAGTTTATGTTCTGAAGATATTTAATATAAAAGAAAAAGCAATAAGTCGGCTTTTTCTTATCTATTAATAATAGAAAGTAAAAAACATTATTTTTTTAATAAGTAGGCTTGTGTCATATATCTTTTTCATTAAATTTCTATTCAGTGTTGGCACGTTGGCGGCGCTGTAAACACAGGAATTTTAAGCAAGGAAAATATTTGTGAAATAAGTCAAGCATATTTTCAGATGTAAAACAAATCGAATTTCAGCAGAATTATTTCCATCTTTTATCCATTTTCGAGACGCTCTATTTTCAACAAGAAGAACGTACTCAGGCAGTTTTCCTAACTTAAAGGAGATCAATTCAATTGGTGAGTGAAATTTATAAATCAGGTGTGTAAAACGCAAATTGTTGGTCGTTCATAATGCATAATTTCATAATTTAATGCAGAAAGTCCTCATAATTTAATGCAGAAAGTCCTCGTCGCGCTTATTTCACCGTACTTTTTTGCTGATCTTTGTTTTAGCCTAAAAATTAAAATAAGACATTGAATCCAAACGATTTGATGTTAAAATCTTTATTTATTAAGCAAGAGGTTACATTTAATGATTAATTTAATAATGAAAATATTCGTAGAAATAATAGTTAAGATATTTTATTTAAACGAATGCTTAGTCGGGTGGTAATCTTCGCCATTAGAAGGCAGGCAAACCCATAGCCGCATTGAAAAACCCATAGCCGCATTCTTCCGGCGGTTGTTCAGAAATGTTACCATCCTCATACAATTATCCACCTACATCGGAAAACTGAAATGGTACTTATCGCATTTAATTAGAGTGAAATTATGTTTAATTTTTGGTTTTCCTGGTGTCATAAGATTGATGTTTTAATTCCCAGACGTTTTGTTCAGCAAAAAATCCACCATTCATTTAAGTCATACACCGTTCTATGCCATTTTGTAACAGGTTTCGCTGCAGCGTATCCAATTTCTTCACTTGTTTGATATCAGTTGATGGCACACTTAATCGGTCATTTGCCAATTAACAGAACGATACAAAAAGAGTTTTGCGGGAAATCTCGAATAAGAGATGTTAAACATGTGTGTCCATCGTTTTCGTTGTTTCGCCGCATGCAATCGATGATTCATTGCCAAACATCGGTTTTAGCGATTTTTTAAAAACATCGTCGACCATCGACATCTATTTTTTCGGTCGAACTTGCAGCACTAGCGCGCGGTCACAAAAAAGGGATCCAGTTTTTCTTCAAAATAAGAATTTATGTAACGATGAAAACTGTTAATACATTTTGCTTGCGGACTTTTGCATCACAGGCTTTCATGGATTTGTATTGGGCACTGAAATACGGTTGTTCTTCGCCTTGGCAAAATATCGAAAAGTATCAAGGAAAAATATCGCAAGTTCGATATTTGGGCAACAAAGAATAGCGATATGATATATCATCTGGTGCCATCATGGTGCCAAAAAGTCGAGGTATTACACATTGTGAAAATATCGATATATTGATATTTTGATATATTGCCACCACTAGCTGTGAAGCGACAAAAGTGAAACGACAAACGACTTGAAAACGACGTGTGTGCTCAGACTTGTGCTCTCCGAATTTATTTTTGGTCATCAATAGTTTCCTACAGCCTCTGGTACTGATTCTGTACGATTAAATAGCTAATGCAGCGACTAGCGCAACGGCGGATGGAGCGAAAAATACGTTTTCATTCCCCTGGGGCGAAAAAGAGCAAGCAAGACCTTTTCAGCAGGCCAAATACAAAAATGAACACAATGATATGCAGATTAATTTCGACAACATAAAAACAAAGGGGGGAAGGGAATCTTCATAGAAGATTTTATTTCGCACATTTGTCGAAAAAACCATTGAGTCTATCCCTACATTTCAGTTTTTCGTCATTTTTGTTTTTTGTTAAACCGTAGCGTAAACAGCGCAACGAAATTCGCAACACACGACGAAAGCAACAACAACTACTACAAACGAACGGTGGCGACGACGTCGCCAGGAAAGATTTTTACTCGCGTCGCGGTATACTTCAACTGTTTTTGAACTTTTATTGCGTGTTGCTCTGCTCTTGCGGGCGAAGCGACAAAACGCGCGCGGCGCCACAAAGCGGCCAAAGAGGGAGTGGGAGCGAGAGCGGCAGAGCGTTCAGGCTCGTGCTCTCTTCGCCTACATGAACGGGGACGGGTGTCTCGGTATGCGTGTGTGCTTGTGCTGTGTTCGTCTCTGTCTTTGTCGGTTGCCGCGCGTTTCGCTCGTGTTTATCGCCGCCGCCGTGGACTCACACACTGAAAAGGCGCCGCAACCGCTGCCATTGCCAATGCCACAGCGTGCCATTTTCGCCGCGTTCGTCTTCTAATCTCGCTCTCATCCAATTCGCCCTGGCTGGTCTTGCTTGCTCTAAATCAATATTCCCTTGAAACCCATCTAGTTTGTACAAATAAACGAAAACTGAACAGAAAGCACTCAGAGGCTTAATTGTCAAAACAAACAAAAGTGATCCCAACTTGTAAAAATCAAAGTTAAAAGACATCACAATAATAAGCAGCAGAGAGCGGCGAAAAGTTAACGGCGAATACAGCGGCAGCAGCAGCGGAGCGCAAGCGAGACGGCAGCAGAGCTCCGCTGCAAGGCAACGGGATAGAACGGGACAGCCAGCAGCCAAAGAGAGCGCCGCAAGGAGAAGGGAGCAACAAAAGCAAAGCCACAGAAAGAGGGCTCAGCGCGAGAGCACATTACGACGCGACCTACTGAAAAGGTGATTTTTTTTCGTTTCATTCGTTTTACCTTATTCCTTTACTCCCTTGAATTTCTTTTTAGTACACCAAATACTTAAAACATAATTGTACGCTTAGTTAAGCTATTATTATTAGTCTATTTCCAAAATGCCAGTGCGAAAATCGTAATGTAAATGGCTCTGCTCTTCTCTCGACTCTAGCTCTCTCATTTCATAACTCGTTTTGCATACACTTCTCATTTTGTATTTTCTTGTTGCTGGTTTCATTCTTGATTTCGTTTAAAAATCACATGTTTTCTGTTTTGTTGTTCTTGATCAAAATTCAAATTAAATCATTTTCTTTTCTAACCAATTACGAGGAATTTAGATTTTTGCAGCTTTGTGGCTCACTTTCATTGAAACCACAAGTAGATAGAGAGAGAGCACTTAACAGCAAATATTAACATATTTTTTCAGCAGTGCGTAAAAAACCCAAATAAATATTTAACTAAAAAAGAGTTGCTTTAAAAAAAAAAAAAATGTCTGCATTTCAATAATTTTGAGTATTTTGTGGGCGGGATGACGTCACGGGCTGCTGCTTCTTCGCTGTTAGTCACTTTTTACAGCTATTTTTGGAATGCATTTGTCAGTGTGTGATTATGCGTCACATTCTTGGCATTTTTCGCATTTTAAAATGTGGATAAGCCAAAATGTAAGAATTTTAATAATGAAATTATAATAAAAAAAATTGTTTTACTGCCAATATCCAATATGTAAGCCCTATTTTAATTACTTAAACAAATACATATACACATACACCCATTTAAATGGGAAGAGCTGCATCTTTTAATGGCAATGAATAGCCATTTCTCCCATATCAACGCTGCTAACTGTCTTGTAATGCTGAAAAAGTACAAGATAGCGGGGGGATAAGGGACGCCTAAAGAGCACGAGGTCTCCATATCCATTGTTTGAATATCCTTGGCCAGAATTTTCGCCAATATTCGATTGAATATTCTGCTTTTTCTGATTCTATGCGCTGCGTTGGTAACATTCTTCTTCGCTCAGTGGCTATGGCTCCCACATTCTGTTAAGCAACTTAGCATGTCAGAGAGGGACGCAGACAGAGTCGGGACTGCGTGCGAGCGAGCGAGGTGGATGGTTTCGCAGTAAATCGTGGAATATTTTTTCAACAAATACACTGCTTGGTCCGCGCTGGCGGCAGACTGAATTTCCAATAGCATTGTCACACATTCGAGATTTCAGGCGACTCCGCTGCTCTGCCGACGTCGACGTCGTCTGGCTCCCGCTCGCCCTGTTAAATGAAACCAGAAAGCATGGCGCCCTTGATTTGCTCGACTCTTAGGGTACCCTCGAACAGTTTTGAAACTGCATTTGCGTGAGCACTATACTATCTTCAATTAAGTGTATATTTAATATTTTATCAACCTTAAAAACAGTCATAAGCACAGGTTTTAAAATTCTGTTGAAAAGTTACTATGTATATTTTAGTAAAA
This sequence comes from Drosophila nikananu, assembly GCA_008042635.1. NCBI lineage: Eukaryota > Metazoa > Arthropoda > Insecta > Diptera > Drosophilidae > Drosophila > Drosophila nikananu. Next base: position 24,594 of record VNJV01007587.1, read on the forward strand.
CAAATCAAAAGGAATATATTTTCGATTTAATTACCTTATTTATTATTATGATAAATATTTCCATGAATTGTATTAGCACTATTTGGATTATATATGTATGTACATAGCGACTAGTACTTTCTTTTAATGTAAATTGTAAATATAAAATATAAATAGTTAGGCTTATTGATTATTGTATGGCATACCTTCTTGCTCCCAATTAAAGGGTAAAATACCTAAGCCGAATTCGCCGCGTGCGACCGACAAGCGCACTCTCATTTGCCGCCTTGTGGCTCCCTGCTTTTGTAGCTTAGCGCGTCGCGTGCTCCCTCTCCCGCTCTGTCGCGGACGCTCTCAATTTTCTGTCGCAGGAAATATATTCAGTAAATTTTCTCAGAAAAGAAGTTTCTAGCAGTTGTAGTTGTAGTCGCTTTAGGGTTAGATTTTATTTTATGCTTCAGCCGCGTTTCGTTTTGGGCGAAAAATACGTGAAAATTGCAATGAAATATAACATTTTTCATCATTTTGTTACGTTGTTCAGCAGTTATGACACATGACTTCGCAAATTGTAGGTGCTAAAAATGTGTTGATTTTTGGTTGGACAAACAATATTTGTTGGTTTAATTGTTTATTTAAAATGAGATATTCTTATTTATTAACTTATTTTCAAGTTTATGTTTGGACCATTTTTGAATGAATATTATTTTGTTTCCTGCTTCAAATGATTGTAAAATATTACTTCGATTTCAGATGTAGCAGACTTTATCGGTCAAAGAGCGAAACCTTATGAAAATGGCAATTCCTACTAAAAGAAAAATATATTATTATGGCGTTTATGGGTTTTTAAATTCACATGTTTTTTGGGGTCAACACTAACCGAAAGTTTATTTTTTAATTTCTTTCAATGCTCAATTTGCTTTCGTTTCTAGCTTGCTCGCATATAATCGCACACACATGCCTACGCACATTGATATGCTGCGTGCTGTGTTTGTGTGTATGTAAATGTCGAATGCTTGTGTCAATTTTCCTAGTGATGTAATAGATTTTTTTTTAGGTGCGGCTTCTTTTTCCGCCTTCGTTCGCTCTGCCATATTCCACTTTTCCATGCTCTTTATTATTATTTTTATTTAAGTTTGCCAACGAGGTCAGACTCACACAGATACGCGCGCATTATGAGCACACACGCAGACACGTGCAACCCTAAATAAATCGCAGTTTGCAGTTGCTGCCCTCGTTCCCTCTCGCTCGCTCGTGCCCTTTTGTTTTCTCCCTACCTGTCGGCGATCGTTGTTACTGTGTTGCTGTTCCTGTTACTGCTAAATGCATCTGTTACACACACTCTTATTCCTTAAAATGTAACTTCCGGCTTGATCTTAGTGCTCTCTTCTCTGACCGCCCTCTTTTCCACTCTGTCTCTCTTGCTCTCGCTCTGTATGCATAAATCAAATATACGATGCCCGCATTTTGTTGTTATCGCCAATTTCTGCTGGTGGTGTGCGTACGACTGTGTGTGTGTATTATAATTATTAGTAAGCCTTGTTTTTTTCACTTCACGCCCTTTTAAAACAAATAAATATATTATCGCAAGAATGTGTGGCAAAAGATTTTGATTCACATTCCAATTTCGATTCCCCAATGCCTAAAAATAAAAGCATTGTTTCTCTTGGGGTTAAACATTGAAATGTGTAAATACATATGTATGTACATACAAACATCCATGTGTATGATAAGAAATAAAACATATACATACATATGTATGTTATTTAAGAATTCGTATTTATTAGCTTATAAAGCCCACTGTACATATGTATGTACATACATATGTATGTATTTTTATCATTGTCACATTTTGTTTTATGTAGAGCGGAAAATAATGACTTCCCCCTTTTTCATCCTCTTTTCCACCGTTTTCAATACGCAAATGATTGATGTAACTTTGTTAGTGCGGTTCGCTTCCTTTGTCTTTAAATTAAGCCCATTAAAATTAATTAAGATATTGACCCAGTTCGCTGGCTTGGTAGTCGGCGGAAAACTGCCGGCACAACAACACAAAATGTAAAATGCACAAAATTGTTTCAAGTGCCTCAAGATTTTTACAGCAAAGCGGCAGGCCATGCAAATAAGCTGTATTATACATAAGTATGTACATTCGTACATATGTAGTATTATTTTCTTAGAAAAAAAGAGCAAAAATAATAAATAATTGACAGTGATTGCTATAATTGTAAACATTTTGTAACTGGAGCAAATGTGACGATATAGGGATAGAAGTAATATGTGAGTGCGGGAGAAAGAAAAAAGTAACGGCGATCACAAAAATTTAGCAGTCTTATGGCAGCGGGCAGCCGTTCATATTTATGTACATATGTATGCATGCATGTATGTTCTTATTATGTACATTCGTACTTACATAAGTAACAACAATAGAAGTAACAGGCGCTTACAGCAGAAAAACATACGGTCAAAATAGAATATAACAGATTATTATTATCATGAATGAAATATGCATACATATATACATACGTACATATGTGCATAGAACCAAGAAGCATTTCACATATTTTAAATTACAAATGTTATTTTCTCTCTAACAAAATTTGCAAGTGTTTGACTTCATAAATTTTAATTTTTTCAAATCAGTCTTCCATTAACTGACTTCATTGGCTCACTTGTTTAGGTGGAATGTTTTGTTTATACATACATATGTACATACATATGTATATATGTACTTAAATGTTACTATTTCGCTAGAAAGTAGCGGAGAGTGAGACAGAGGGCCTGAGTGATAAGGCGATAAGTTGCTCGCAACTTTTTTTGCCTGGTAATTGATCCGATTGTTTGTTTATTTAAGCTAACAACAAAATTTAATTAATCCCTTCTTATGTACATACATATGCACATGCGTATGGATGTATGTATATCTCTCACTCTTTCATACCTCTCCGTTTCATATTTGCTCTCTCTTTCTCTGTAAAATCAAGAGAGGAATTTTTTTTTTTTTTATTCTTTGTCGCTTCTTTCGTTACTCATCACCGACAACCTGTTGTTATTGTTTCAACTGTTGTTGTTGGTGTTAGCAATTAAAATCAGCACTGTGAAGAAGTCCAAAACAAAAACGAAGAAGGTAAAAAAAATTCGTACGCAACGGTAAATCCAACTTGTTTGCGGCGAGCGAGAGAGATGTCACTATGTATTTGCTGAGAAAGATTTTAGTCAACTATAAAAAAGAAGCTTAAAAAGCAAATTCATACTCTTTACGGTAAACAAATATGTATGTATATAGTATAATACATATGGACATTTTTACATACATACATACATTGTATGTACACATAGAAAAGATGGAAAATCATGGGATCGAAATCTTCGTCAGTTAAGTCAATTTTTCATTGATGGTTCAACTGGATCCCCTGCTTGGCGGATTTCGTTGCCAAAAAATACATACTTACAAACAATACAAATTCATGGATTTTTTACTTTTACTTTTCTTGGCATCATATAACTGTAAATGCTTTGCGACTCTGCTTTGGTCGCTTTCTTTGGTGTCGTCTTCTTTTCAAATAGAACATAAGCACATAAGAGAATCGAGATCTCCAGTAGTGACGGCGAAAGAGAGGGGATAAAATTTGGAAAATTCTTGTACATGCATATGTATGTATTACTTTCAATGATTAACACGCAAAAAAGCTTATCCCCGAGTGAATAAGTGTGCGGATAAATATATGAAGCGAATACAACTTATATTACAAGCCTTCTATAAACAGTCATAATGAACCAATATACAAAAAATCGGCACAGAACGCAATAAAATATACTAGTTTTTGTTTATTTGCATATGTATGTATGGGTGCATGTATATGACCATCACTCTTAATTTCGCAGTCTTAAAATATTTTCTTAAAACGTTCTATTATGTCTTGCTAAGAAATTGATTAAATTAGTAATTTAAATAAATACACACACATACAGACATATGTACACATACATACATTTATTTTTTAATCAATATTTTATGAAACAAATCTTAGTGCCAGAAGCTAGTTAGTAGTAGTACACGCATATGTATGTATGTATGTACATACTACACAAACTGTGTCTTTAGCGAATTAACACTTTGAGCCAAAACGAAATCAATTAGCATATGGTGTATAATGTACCAATACCTATGTACAATGTACATATGTATGTACACACATATATTGAATGCCAATGCACACAAATGGCCTTACATGTATATGTACTACTTTATGTACATACATAAGTATTAATAAATACTTGTGTTTTATACGACAAAGAAACCATGAACAACGAGGCGATGCAGCTCCCAAGGTCAGCGATAAAAGCTAATTTCCGTCTGACTTTATCCTGTCTCGCCAGACAGTAGTAATCCCTGCTCCAACCCGCATCAACGAACCCGAAATATACTCTACCTTCGGTCATGTAAACTTCCAGTCGAGGAGGAGTTGTATTGATTTCACTGTCTAATGTAGTTGCAGTTCTTTTAAACTTTGAAAGTTTATGCCTGATCCTAATTTTGTTTGTTTTAAATTTAAAGTTATTTATAATTCTTAAAGTCTAAGGGTATTAAAAACATAAGCGTGCTCTTGGGTATCTCCCGATCGCTTTCTTTCTCTCGGGCTCTTCTCCCTTTTCACTGAAATAACGGTTAATCAAAACAAATCGACAGCCAGCTGTCTCTTGTCTGTCTGTTCGTCTGCCGTCTGTAAGTTAGTTCACTTTTCTCGTATTTTTTGTGGAGGACATGTCAACGACTTGTAGTTGTTGTTCTTTTCCTTGGTCTACGCCGTCTTTTTCTGCCGCTCTTCCCAGAAAAAGTGAGAAAAGGAGGGCCAGACAGGCTGATGGAGCGAATGAGAGGTGTATCAGGAGGATATAATAGTTCATTGACTTGAAGGCGAGACGCCGATGACAAACATTTTGGGGTTGCCCTTTATTGTATTAAGGATTTTGATTACTTTTATTTTTGTTCGTTCGTAGATTTTTGTTTTTCTCGGTAGTGGGTGAGTGATACTGATTAAGATACAATGTACTTATGTTTACATCTCTATGTATACCAGGTTTAAGAAACAACCTAAAAAGTATCACTTATTTTGAAGTTAATTATTAATGCCACAATAAGTGGCCGCTTGCTGCATAGAGGCGCTGTAAGTGTATTGGGATTTTTGTAGAGCTCGCCGCTGATTTCTCGTCCACACAGCATTTCCGCTCTCTGGCTGTCCCAGGCAATTGTTGTCACCCATATACATACATACTTATGTATGTACATAGCTGTAGCTATGAGCCTTTCTTCGCATTTTCAAAACTGTTATAAACAGCAGAGGACAACTTAATAGCACTTCATTTATGTATGTATGTATATACTTCTGCCTTACTTATGTATATGTAATATATAATTTATACAATTACATATATTAATAAAAAATAAAATATGATTAAAATATTTTTTTGGGCTATTGATTTTAGACATACGATGCTAAAATTGCGGTCATAAATGTGCGTGCATTGCTTGCACTTATCCATACACACACATGCATGTACGTAGTACATCACACATGCATATATTAATTTGTATCTTCCATTGCCTTTAGCACACCTGGGGAGATTTTTCATTTCTCTTCGTTTCGTCTTTGTCTCTTTTTCATGGTCCTTTGTCTCTTCTTTTTTGGCCAGCTGTTTTTATTAAGCAATTTTATGTTATTTTCAACCTTTTTTTTTGTCCACCGACACGCCCTCTAACAGTTGTCCGCCTTTGTTTTGTTCTCGTTGCAGGCTCTCCGGTCGAGATTTCAAGCATCTAAATAGCATATAATAATACAAAGCAAACAAAAAGAGCTAACCATTAAATATAACCATTCAACTAATTAAGGACTTTTAAGAGGTGAGTAACCGAGCGATGATAAATCGTTATCGATATTGCGATTAACAGTTAATGTCAAGTGCAATGGTTATCGGCCATGTTCAGTGACGGCGCCACTGTTAGCGGCCACTAAAAACAACACGTGCAAAAAGCTTTTCCCCCTGAGTAATGCCGTAGAATTGCTAGCAATGATGACGCAGACCCAAGCCGGTCTCTCGATTTCCTTCTCTTCTCTATTTATCTTGAAAACTGGTTTCCCTGCAATTTGGCTGCCAATGTGCAGTCAAAGCGATTATAAAAAAACCGATGCTGTAATTGAAAAAACGTGACTACAAAATTAACAGTCTGAAAATTGTTACAGAGGTACATTTTAAAAGTAACAAAATTTGTAACAATCGCAGTTTGTTGCTTGTTTGATTTTTCCGTCCAAAAATATTAAATTTAGAAAAGTAATAATCGTACAGATAGCTTAAAATTACTGAAACTTTGGTTGAATTCTCGAGAAATTTCCAAACCATGTAAAGTAAATATCTCGACGCAAGGCTCCTTATCGATGAGGTCACCACTTTAGCTTAGTGATTCACACTTTAGATCAAGTATGGTACATACGTATTGTATGTTTGTACATGTTACAAGTTTTATGAATCACAAATTCTGATTATTTTGACATTTGTATTTATGTACATACACTGCTTATCCTGCATATTGCATATTTTTATCTATACATCTTTTTATTAACGTAACTTACATATATTCAAATAAATTCAAAATAGGATTATTCACTCATCTTTTTATATTAACGTGAAAAATTTAAAAATTGAGTTAAATATTTCTTTTCAAATTTTCGATTCTGGCAGTAAACTTTGATATTTTCCCTATTCTGAACCTGAAAGGGGGACCTGCATTTGAGAGACGAATTGTGTAACAAGTTTGTCCTGCTTTTATTTTTCTGCTTATTTTTCTTGTATTTCTTTTTTCATATTTGCAACTGACACATGCTTCTCCTTGACTTCTCTGTGTCCTATTAAGCTGTCATAAAAATGTGTGCTCACTTAATGTTGTATTAAATCAATAAAAACAAGAAAGGAAGCTAAATTCGGCATGCAGAAGTTTAAATACCCATGCAGTAAGTAAGAAAAAGAAGAAAAATCTTCTGACTTTTTCGTTTTCTCGGGTACTGACATAAGGAAAATGAATTTATATATATGTATATTCCTATGGCTGCTACATGATATAGTGGTCCGATTTGAATAAAATTAAAACTGAAATTCTGGAAGTGTCTATGTCTCAAATATGTGGAAAATTGGCTTAGTTAGATTTTTTCCTCAAAATATTCTGATAGGTCCTATGACAGCTATATGATATAGTTGTCCGATTTTGATCAAATTAAAACCGAAAAATAATACAAAATGGCCATAACTCAAATTTTATTCAAATGTTGTAAAAATTGGTCAAGTTATAATTCTTTTCATTAAAATTTACCGATCTTTCCTATATAGCTATATGATATAGTCATTCCGACATATATAGCAGTGAGAGCATATAGAAGTCTATCTGCAAAGTTTCATCCAGATAACTTCAAAATTGAGGGACAGACGGAAATGGCTAGATCGACTCGGCTGATGCTGATCAAGAATATATATACTTTATAGGGTCGGAGATGTCTCCTTCACAGCGTTGCAAACTTCTGACTAAAATTATAATACCC
>VNJV01007590.1:0-18491 GCA_008042635.1 Drosophila nikananu
GGAAATCCCATTAGATCGAGTTTCCGAACAAGGAGAGAGTGGTTAACAGAGTCAAATGCTTTACTGAAATCAGTATAGATTACGTCTGTCTAAAAGTTTTTATGGAAGCCCTTAACTATGAAGGAAGTGAGCTCCAGAAGATTGGTTGTCGTTGATCTTTGCTTTAAAAATCCATGCTGACATGGAGAAATAATCGATCTGCATAGGTGCTGCAAATGAGGCGTTATGATTTTCTCGAAAAGTTTTGGAATGGCCGACAACTTAGAGATTCCTCTATAGTTGCTGGCATCCTAATTGCAACCTTTTTTGTGGAGAGGAATAACAAATGATTCCTTCCAAATAAGGGGAAAGTGGGAGGTTTCTAAAGACAAGGTAAACAATTTCAGAAGTGGATTGCCCAGGGCGTCGACACAATACCTAAGCACGCAGCCAGGTATACCGTCGGGACCTGGCGAATAAACGGGCTTAACACGTTGAAGATCTAAAAGAATAGAGCTTTCGTCTAAAGTAGGACTGAAAATTAAGTTCGATTTGGGCATGATGTAAGAATAAGTCTGATTAGAGTCAGTGGAAGTTGAGTAAGTGGTTTGAAAAAACTGCGCGGAACACATTCAGTAAAAAAATAAATCATGGCGCTGTAAAAAATATCCACGGCTTCAGCCATGCCAGTGCACATGTATAAATCGGACCAATTAAAATCTTATATAAAGTTATTCAGCCGTTCGGAGTCCGTCTTGCGAAAACAAAGGACTTTTTTGCTGGACAGTCAGATATATTCAGTAAGTCAGTCCCAATGTCGAGAGTTACATCGAAAGTAGGATGATCGGGAAGCTTTTGGCTATTAAATTAAGTATCTAGCGCCAAGAACATATTTTGAGTTTTACAAAAACTCAATAATACGTCCTTAAATCCGCTCCTGGTTTGCCGCATAAGAGACTTCATTTCACTTTCAACCTCGCGACAGGCCTCACAGAAGTAACGCAAACCGATGTTTTTTCTCACATCATCTACTGTCCATCCTAAAACACCAATGCACTTAGCATGCACAATGTTGTCGCACAGCCAGCAGCCAAATGTAAGATCATTAGCAGTAATAGCCTTTTTACAGGTCTTAGCGAAGCAGATAATAGCGGACATTATAGGGACTTACCACTGTACCTTTACGTATGAAGAGATAAGAAAAGTGCAGCTGCACTGAGAGAGAGAGGGAGAACGAGAGAGCGGGTAAGCGGGTAAGCCTGGGCGCGAGCTTAACGTTTAAATGTCGCGACGGCGCAAACTAAACGAATCAGGGACAAAGATAAAAAAAATTCAAAGCGTACACCGGCAGAACAACTAAATGGTGAAAATAACAACAATTAAGTACACAAAACAGAATAGCTGCATGCACACGAAGTGGTCGGGAACTTTATTAATCACAAAATATAAGATTTAAATAAAACCCCGGTTGTTTTATTGCAAAAATTAACACAAAACGAGAGCGCAAGAAAAAAAAAACAAGCCCGTTCACTTGGAATAGAGAAAGCTAGCTCGTTCACAATTTTCGATAAAAGTCCAAATGTAACAAGAAAGGAAGCTAACTTCGGGATGCCGAACTTTAAATACCCTTGCAGTAAGTAAGAAGAAGAAAAATCTTCTGACTTTTTAGTTTTCTCGGGTACTGACATAAGGTAAATGTTGCGAACGAGAAATGTTGCGAGCGAAAAATGTTGCGAACGAATTTAATGAATTTATATATATTTTCCTATGGCTGCTATATGATATAGTGGTCCGATTTGAATAAAATTAAAACCGAAATTGTGAAATAATACAACATGTCTATGTCTCAAATTTTATGAAAATATGTGGAAAATTGGCTTAGTTAGATTTTTTCCTCGAAATTTAATGATCGGTCCTATGACAGCTATATGATATAGTGGTCCGATTTTGATCAAACTAAAACCGAAATTCAAGAATAATACAAAATGGCCATATCTCAAATTTTATTCAAATATTGTAAAAATTGGCTAAGTAATAATTTTTTTCATTAAAATTTACCGATCTTTCCTATATAGCTAAATGATATAATCGTCCGATCCGGCTCGTTCCGACATATATAGCAGTGAGAGCATATAGAAGACTATCTGCAAAGTTTAATCCAGATAGTTTAAAACTGAGGGACTAGTTTGCGTAGAAACGGACAGACTGTCCGTCCGGCGGACAGACGGACATGGCTAGATCGACTCGGCTGCTGATGCTGATCAAGAATATATATACTTTATAGGGTCGGAGATGTCTCCTTCACTGCGTTGCAAAGTTCTGACTAAAATTATAATACCCTGCAAGGGTATAAAAATCTAGGTTGTATACTAAATATAAACATACCGGTTCTAACTCTGCCCTATCCTTTTATTTATCGGCTCGGTCAAGATTTACCGTGTTGAACGCGCAGTGTTACAATAATTATTTGACTGGTGGTAGGGTCCAGATCTCTCAGGATCCAAAACAGTTTTATAATTTTGTTAACATTAAAATCGCTTTCATTTGAAAATATAAGCGTAAAAAATATTTTCAAAATCACGTACGATAAAAACTAGTTTATTCTCCCAAGATTAATAATCTTTATTGATTTAAATAACAACAGATGAAGCAGGAGTGCGTACCGCGGAGGTTCTTTTTATTTACAGGACTTGACGGGCCAAAGGATAACTCGGCGAATATTTAATATTTTCCAATACAATAATTATAAAATATTATATTATTATATTATAAAATATTCATTATTTATGTGAAGTCTGACATGTAAAATATAAATAACGAAAATAATAAAGAAAATAAGTGATATAGAAGAAATAGCCACTATCAGCGGGATATACGCAATGCCATCGAAACACTGTCCAGTTTGGAAGCTGGGGAGGAGGATCTTATAAATGTATACAATGCGATTGCCGAGGAGAATCCATTGCCTCCACATAAAAATCTAATCCAATACCCGTGAGTCTGTGCGTTTATTTGTAACAAAGAATAATAAACAATGACGAATACTGCGCCTATACCTCATTACAGATAGCGATATGATTGTTTTCGGGAACAAGACGTGCCACAAAATTACGATGCACGGAAAATGTACTTTGATACGTTTGTAGGTGAACTACAGGGGCTAAAAAAAAATGCCAATAGCAAATTTTTTCAACTAGTATACATTTGAATCTTCAGCGGAGTACCGCACAGTTGAAAGGCTTTTGGGGTAATCTCCTCGATGTTGGGAATGATTTTACACGAGTTCTGCGGTGAGTTTTACAGAGTTTTTATCCCAAAGGACTTGCTTCGTGCTTTTCTTTACACAGAAGGAGTTAGAAGAGTGCGTAAAAGGGATCGAAGTTTATGGGAACACCTAATAATAAAAATTTCTAAAATTTTTGGTATTTTTGTCAAAATAGTAGAAATTGTATGGGTCATATTTTTTGAATGACCTCATTTATTTTGTATGAACAAATATGGAACATGGCTGGCGAAAATCCTCTTTCTGAACCCTCCGAGGGGGCGCCGGCTGAGCAATGGGCACTGTATTATCCCGGACAACGGGTAATGCACTGCTGCTTGCTCCGTCCGCGGTAATACAGTATCTAGCTAAGGCAACGGTTCAATTCCTTCCGCTGGAAAAGCCGGAGGAAATTAATCATTTGCCATGGGTGGAGGTGCCTGGCGGTTAGGCATAAAACGCAGCCTGGCGGTTAGGCATAAAACGCAAGTGGGTGGCTCCCCGGAAAATCAACCAGTATACTTTCTAAAAATGGACACCAAAACCGTTTCAACTCGGGCTGGGATATCAGCCCAAACGTCGGTGGAAGGCGTGACTGCTACCACCGGCGGGCACGGAGGGGAGCAATCCGCTCTGCGTGTCGCGAGCGGTTACTTTTCTGAATTGACGGGAGCCGGTCATGTCAGTTGTAATGCTACTGCCACAACGTCGCAAGGGAAGCTAAGCCGCTCAGGTGCCATAGTCGATACAGACTCTGACCTGGAGAGCGACCAGCTCTCTAAAGAAGAGGAGGAGATCCTTCTCCGATCACCAAAACCAGTCACCAGCTCCCCGCGCAGGGACGGGCCGAAGCGTTCAAGCGAGGGGATGAAGGCCAAAGCGGAATACAAAGCCGCTCTTCGCATCCAGAGCCGGCTCAAGGAAAAAGCCGCCCTATCCCCACAGGAGAAGGCAAAGCTTACCTGGGCCTAGCAAAGGGTCGCAGACGGCAGGCTGCACTTCGCCAACCTCTCAAATATGACTTCAACGGGCGGATTCGCAAACAAGGTGGAGGAGTCGCTTGCCAACAAGAGGCATCGCTCAACCGAGAGCGCCAATAAGGACGCACCGGGGATCAAGCGGGGACGCGGGCCGAAGGAGGCAGGCCCTCCCCCCCCCCAGAAAGCGAAGAAGCCCAAGAAGAAGCTTAAGGTCAGTGAGGTGACCAAACGACACTTGATCGTGGCGATGAAGCCGGCAAGATGACCGAGCCGCGGTGGAAGTTGGTGCATGCGCGACTCGTTGAGTCATTGTTTGCACGGACGGAGGAAGACCCCTAGGCCCCCATGCCCACATTTGATGGTGCCGGGTGGCTGAACGGGGTCAAAATCCTGAAGAGTATGGATGATCCGACGAGAAAGTGGCTGACGAAACGGTCTGCCAATTGGCGGCGTTGTGGGAGGGGGCCCAGCTGGAGGTGGTGGACAGGGAGCTAATCCCGTCTATTCCTATGGCGAAGGTTCTTTTCCCCATCGCAATCCAAGGGGACCGGGCGCTGAAGCTGCTGCAGCGACAGAATCCGGACATACCCCGGATGCTCACACCCTGAAGGCAGGCGAGGTGGAGAAGAACTTAGGTCTGGAAACCATCGTGGACGCCGCCCAGGGACTTTCGCTGGACGAGGACGCGGAAGACGGTGACCTGACGTTGACAGTCAACCCGTCGAATGGAGATGAGCTTAATACCCATGCCACTCAGGGTGCTGCAGCTCAATCTTCATAAAAGTAAGATTGCGTCGGCGGAACTCCTCATCGCCCTGGAGCAAGGGTCCGCCGACATAGCTTTGGTCCAGGAGCCATGGATTGCCTCGGGCAATGCCGTCGCCAGACTGAAGTCCTCCAATAACAACCTGTTCTACTCACTATCGGTAAGCAGAAATAGAACCGCCGTACTTGTACGGAAGGGTCTGCATGCTAACCCTATGTCTCATTACAGCACGGATGACCTGACTAATGTGATGCTGGAGAGCGAGAAGAAGCGTCTTCTGGTATCTTCCTGCTACATGGCACACGGCCCCACCGGAGGAACTCAGGAGCATGGTAGAAGCCAGCCCGAACGACCAGCAACTGATCGTGGGTGCAGACGCCAACGCACACCACTGCGTGTGGGGGAGCCCCGACATCAACGACAGAGGTGAGTCACATTTAGACTTTTTCTATCTACTAACCTGTGCTTAGCAAACGTAGGGGAAGAGAACACCTTCCTCGAACGTGCTAGACATAACATTCGTAAGGGGACAAAGTACAATGGTTTCAGAATGGAGAGTCCTTGAGAGACCATCCTTCTCGGATCATAAGTAAATACAATTCCTATACGAATTCGACCACTCTCCCAAACCAACCTCTTTCAGAAACCCGTGGAACACTAACTGGGGAAAGTTCAAGAAGACAATATCGACACGACTCGCTACTGACCCGGGCCTAGTAAAATCCGCTGAAGACATAGAAAAGTCCCTAGAGACCCTCTCCAGGGAATTACTAGATGCGCAAAGCGCAGCATGTCCTACATCTAGAACCAGGAAGAGGACCAGGCAACCTTGGTGGAACGGTAATCACTAATGCATGCTCACTTCCCAGGATGCACTGAGATATCCGATGCCAACGAGCACCGAGATGGAATATTCTCAGCCATGCTACAGGTGACCGAAGAAGTGATCAACCCATGGCTCTACGCTAGATTCGCAGCCTGCTTAAGCACGGGCTATGTCCCTATCCAATGGAGGGCTTCTCGGATTGTCTTCCTGCCAAAAGCAGGGAAGTGCAGTCACGTGAGCCCCAAGGATTACAGGCCGATTAGCCTCACCTCTTTTTTACTCAAGACGATAGAATAGCTGCTGGACATATACATCAGAAACGATGTGAGAAGTTTTCTGTCATCCAACCAGCACGCTTACATAAAAGGGAAATCAGTGGAGACGGCACTGCACTCATTAGTAGCCACCATTGAGAGAGCCCTGCATAACAAAGATTATGCTCTCTGAGTGTTTGTGGATATATCCGAAGCATTTAACAACGTGACCACAGATGCTATAATGGAGGAGTTTGGAGCGGGCATATACTGTACAGACCCTGAAATGAGGCTGTCGTATAAGCTACCAAGCCAATGCAGCATATTCCAGGCGGAGGTATTCGCCATAGGGAAGGCGGCAGAGCTTGCGCAGAGCATAGACCGCCCACATGAAGCGGTCAACTTGTTCGTAGACAGTCAAGCGGCAATTAAGATTCATGCAATCGTCAGTGGTCAGTTCCAAAAATGTACTAGCAAGCAGGGAGGCACTAGATATCCTCAGCACGACTACGTCAGTGCGGATCTACTGGGTTCCCAGCCACCAGGACATCGATGGTAACGAGACGGCAGACGAACTTGCAAAGGAAGGCGTTGGACTGGCGAATGAAAGATTAGACAAGAAAGGAAGCTAACTTCGGCATGCCGAAGTTTAAATACCCTTGCAGTAAGTAGAAAAAAAAGAAGAAAATTGTTCTGACTTTTCGGTTTCTCTGATACTGACATAAGATAAATGATTTTTATATGTTGCGAGCGAAAAATGTTGCGAACAAACTAAATGAATTCTTATATTTATACCTATGGCATCTACATATATGATTGTCCGATTTGGATCAAATCTATCAAATATCTATCTATATCAAATATAGATTTGAACAGAATTTAACACGTTTAATATATTTAGTCGTCGTTTTTTTATGTCGTAGCTTTTGCGTCTTCTCAGCGTCGTCTCTCGTTTTCAACTCCTCCCTTTTCACCTCTCCGTCGATCTTCTTTCCTCGGAACAGATGATTTGTTGAGTTCGTTTGATAGCTACACGATCGCTTTGTATGTCAATGCGGGTGGCGATGGATTTTAATTCTTCGTCTTGCGATTGAACATATTTCAATTTAATATGCAAGCTTTCGTCATTACATTCATTATCATTACAGGATAACGGCTTAAAGCATCGTCAAAGTTAAATTCTTGAAGTTCGAGAATCCAACGTGCGACTCTTTAGCAGACTTTCGTTTTATTTCGAAAAAATCCAACTAGACCCAGGAAGCTTTGCAGTTGCTTCTGGTTTGTCGGAGTAGAGAACTTCGTAACGGATATCGTCTTTTCGTCTGAGATACTGATCTTTTGGTTCTCTAGAAACTTTCATCTTCAAGAAACAGCATTTCTTTAGATTGATCACCAAGCCATACTCTTCACATCGCTTAATGACTATCATAAGATTGGATACTGCTTCACGTTCGTCTTTAGCTGGAGCTATGATGTCGTCGACATATGGAATCGCAATACCCGAACGCGACAAATCACGGAAAATTGCGTTTACATGCCTTTGAAATACGCCTGGAGAATTTGAAAGACCAAAATGGACTTTCAGGAACTGGTACTGGCCATTGTGAGTTACAAAAGACGCGAACTTGCGGCTTTCTTTATTGACATTAACATGAAAGAATCCGTTTTTGAGATCAAGCGTGCTGAATATTTGAGCGTTTTGCAAACGGTCCAGTTGATCTTCAATCAGGGGAAGGAGAAAAAGATCTCTTACTATTACCTTATTAAACCTTCTGTAATCGATGCAAAGTCGTGTTGTATTATCGCGTTTCCTTACTAATACGACCGGACTACTGTACTCAGACTCGGACTTCTCGATGATTCCGTCTTTCAGCCATTCTTCGATTTGATCGTCGATTATGCATTTCTCGGAAAATGCCATTCTACGCGGACGCGAATGCACAGGTGTGTCGTCTTTTAAGCGAACTTATTTCTGTTTCAGCGTCATGAATTTCAGGATTTATAATTCTTATACCGTCGCGATTAATATGAAAAATTCTGCGCCCAATACAACATCTACGTCCAAAAAGTCTGAAGAAGCCACCAAAAAGTATTCTTGAAATACTTGACTGTCAACCTCGAATTCTTCTTTAAATGAACCGAATGGTTTCACTTTGTTATTATTTCCGAAACCGACTAGAAATATGTTTGCAGTATGTTTATTTTCTCGTAACACTTTAATTTTTCCTCGAACTCTTTCATGTCCTTAGCATTATACAATATAGATTTATTCATACTCAAATCATATATTGCATTAGTGCACTGTTGTCTACACAGCCTCGAGAAGCAACTTCCTTCATTTTTAGAATATAATCTTGAACGCTTTCATTGTTTTTCATTGAGCACTATTCACTTCGGCTTTGAACTCGTGGATAAAGGCGTTCTTTAACTTTTGCCAACTTTTAATACCACGTTCACTCATAATGTACATTTTAGCGAGACCCTTGAGAGACCTTTTCGCGAAAATGAATTTTTGTAGGTAGTCCCAATACATCATTGAAGCTATTTCTTAAAAATCGTCAACCCAAACCTCAACAGGAAGATTTTCATCTCCACTAAATGGTATAATTGAGTCTTCAATATATCGAAAGTTCACTGAAAATCGTGCCGAACTCATGCCAAAATTTTTGGCCGGAGCGTAATCGTTATTTTCGGACGCCACTGTAGAATTCTCCATGGTGTTGTTTCGCAAAATCGTTTGCTTCCGTGTTTTGCTTTGCACGGATCGAAACTCTTCTTCATCGCTCGAACTTTTCGTCAGCGCCTCGACATTCTAGTTCTGCTCATCTTCATCTTCGTCATATTCGTCGTCCTCTTTATCAGCGTCCTTAAGCAAATTGCCGGTGCGCAAATTTCGGAAAATATGTAGCATCAAATCGCTCTCGTCATGTTGCAACCCCAATATGTTACAAATTACAGCCAAATCATTATTAGTCCAATTTTTCACGACATACTCTACGAAAGTTCAAACCCCTCAAAAGAACGCCATCGCTCTCTGTTATCTCGATCGCCATCGTATTCGTAAACAAACTTATGCAATAGGTCAACACTTTTATTTCAGTTTTTAATGCCTGTAGAACAAAATCAAAGTCAGAAAGACGCGACATGGTTCTTTTTACTCGTTGTTCTGGTCGTTTATACATACTCCTTCTGCTCGTCGTTTACACACACATACGCGTCGTCATAAATGTATGATTGCAGATCAGCTTGGTATTTGTAGCGTCGTTTACACACATAGGCGACCTTTTCAACGTTTCCTCGTTCAAGTTCTTGATTTTCACAGTTTTCGTCGTTTTAAATCTTCCTTCTTTATAATTCATCGTCGTTTTACTTTAGCACATCTCAGAAAGGTTGAGCCCCCATATTTGTGGAATCAAAACCCTATATATGCACTCGCATGACGCCGACGCACAAACAAAGAAAAGATGGAGGAGAACATCCACAACTTGCAAAGTATCAAAAATAATGTGCAAAGAGCGCAACGATAAACTCAGTCACTACGTGCTGCATCCTTAACGGAAACATTTTGGACGGCTAGTGGAAATTCCTTCAGGTCGTTTTTGGCAAGAATGAGGTAAGAATGAGGTTGTCCAAATCAGTCTCCGGGCTTAAACCCAATCGAAGATTTGTGGGGAGACTTGAAACGTCGAATAGGAACCAACAAACTTAAAAATCCTGAAGATTTGTGAAGATTTCCTGAAGAAACCGGGTATAAGATTCCAGCAGTGACTTGCCACAAACTTATTGCTAGTATGCCAAAACGAATGGCGAAAGATGTTTAAAATAAGGGTCATTATACCGGATACTAGTATAAGTTTACTAATTAGAAGAAAAGTGAAAAAAAAATTGGATACGTTTTGAGTTCTAGGCTTAGAAGAATGGGTGTACATATTATTTTGACCAACTCATTTTCATGCTTTTTTTGATAAAATCGATCGCAGACTTTTAGTTTGAAATGAAAAATTCTCTTGTTAGTTATTTTTATACCATGTACCGTAGGTACAAAGGTATATTAATTTCGTGCAAATGTATGTAACAGGCAGAAGGAAGCATTTCCGATCCCATAAAGTATATATATTCTTGATCAGCATCAACAGCCAAGTCGATCTAGCCATGTCTGACTGTCCGTCTGTCCGTCTGTGTAAACGCCTAGATCTCAGCAACTATAAGAGCTAGAGTCACCAAATTCGGTATGTATGTAGGTCGGAATGTTTTGCACGCAGATCAAGTTTGTTTCAGATTTAAAAATTTCCATCCCACTCCCCCGCAAATCAATAAAAACGTTTTGCAGCCGCAAATATTACCATATATCTTTCTTTTTGTGCATAGGCATGCATATATAGAACATGTATCAATACTGAAAATCTTGTAAAGATCGGGTGAAAAACACAAAAGTTATTTACTTATCAGTGTGCTATCTATTTGGCAGCTAGCAACAGGTACATCCCAAAAAACAACAACAAAACTGATGAGCGCAAGAAACTAACTCCCGTGCGCAAAAAAGAGAGGAGGGGTTATCTCTGTCTCTGTCTTGCACACGCAAGTGCATGAGATGGTGGTGGTTTTGCAAAGAGCGAGTTTGTTTACATTTCTCTAATAGGCAAAAGTCGCAATAGGCAAAAGCGGCGATATATTTTGGTACATGGTATATAACAGTCGTTCACGAACGACTGTAGCTTTCTTACTTGTTATTATCTAGGGTAAGGTCGGAAACTAAAAATGAATAAATTTTTTTCTAAGGTTTATTAAAAAAAAATTTATGAGACTTGAAACAAACCACATACTCGTGTACGTATTTATTTGGCCACCAGTGTAGCTAGAATCTGTTTAAACCGTTTGTGGATTTTATTATTGGCGGCTTATTTCGCAGAGCTGTCTCTGAGACGTGTTTCACACGGATGAAGGACGGATTTGGTTTCATCGTTTTGGCTAGAGACATTGATTAAAAATATATATGTATGTTACTGTATGGGGTCGAAACCGTTTAAATTTGCCTGTTACATAAATTCCCTGTAGACACTACTTTATGAGTACCGGGTATAATTATATTATTATTAGTCAAATAGGATGTAAGTGAACAAAATAGTTACCGGTCCAGCAAAATAGTTTCTTGCTAAATAAACGTTGCGCATTGCATAATTAATAAGAAGGGTTAGTTTATTTTTCGGTATGGTATCCAGAGCCTGTTTAGCTTTTAGTTTGGCAACATCAGTGCTCATTATATTAAGAAGTTTTGGTGATATACACTCAATATTCTCGTCGACGTCTTCTGCAATATAAAAGTAATTATAAAAAGAATTATTAATAATCATTGTTATCATTTAAAAATAGAAAATATTACAATAATTAAAATAATGCGTTCTTCCCATGTAAACCAATAAATTAATATAAGCCCGGATTTATTATTAACATTTCGTTGTGGAAACCATACTGTTTTGGTCTCAGTTTTAATGTAATAAATACTGTTTTAATCCCAGTTAAAAGGGATTCATGAATAATCTCATGAAGATTAACTTGGACGAATAATGGATAATATTAAATAACAGTCATCGGAGCAATCGGTCAATTTATATGTAATTCTTATACATAGAAATGTACATAATTCGTGTATACTTATCTTCATTAAAACCAGGTTTTTAATTTAACTGCGTTCCTAATAGCTTTTAGGCAACAAAAAATTAAATTAACTTACAGTTAAGAGTTATATACGCGAATGTAATTTATTAAAAATGGCGAGAATATGTACATATATGTATGTATGTAAATAATAGTCCGATTTTGAAAAAATTAAAACCAAAATTCTAGAATAATATAAAATGACCATGAAATTATATAAAACAAGAAAGGAAGCTAACTTCGGCATGTCGAAGTTTAAATACCCTTGCATTAAGTAAGAAGAAGAAGAAAAATCTTCTGACTTTTTCGTTTTCTCGGGTACTGATATAATATAAATGTTTCGAAAGAAAATTTTTGCGAACGAGAAATGTTGCGAGCGAAAAATGTTGCGAACGAACTAAATGAATTTATATATATATTCCTGTAGCTGCTATATGGTATACATAGTGGTCCGATTTGTATAAAATTAAAACCGAAATTCTGGAATAATACATAGTCTCTATGTCTCAAATTTAATGAAAATATGTGGAAAATTGGCTTAGTTAGATTTTTTCCTCAAAATTTTCTGATCGGTCCTAGACAGCTATATGATATAGTTGTCCGATTTTGATCAAATTAAAACCGAAATTCAAGAATAATACAAAATGGACATATCTCAAATTTTATTCAAATATTGTAAAAATTGCCTAATTTTATAATTTTTTTCATTAAAATTTACCGATCTTTCCTATATAGCTATATGATATAGTCGGCCGATCCGGCTCGTTCCGACATACAGTGCCAAACTTAATTATTGGCACAGTTGGCATGTCCAACTTTCGGAGAGTTTTTCTCCATGAAGAATGGTCTTATTTAAATGAGACAAAATGTATTCTTATATATTGACCATTTTCTAACTAAACTAAATTAATTTTATTTTTGTATATCATTCCATTAAATTAAAAAAATTAAAAATGTAAAAAAACACCTACATTTCCCTGAACAAAATTATTGGCACACTTGGGTAATAGTGAAATATTGTGTTAAAATTTTATAGATTTTTCAACTTTTTCATATTGGTAAGCCTTGGTACCTTTTTTTTTCGTATATTCCTGTTGGTAAATTTTCAAGTTAAAAACTTTCTGGTACTTTTTTTCTATGAAATAGTAGCTAGATTTACCAAACAGACCCACAAACAAAATAAATCCATCAAATCTCAGTAAAAAAAAATTTTTTTTTTGATAATCAGGGCAAATTGTTCACTAAGATTGGGGAAGTTATATATAGAAGCCCTTTTTTCCATTCTGAGTATTTTCCAGGGCTTTTAGGGAGCCTTATCAATGCAGAACTGTAAGCACACTGGTCGACTAGAGGCTTTGAAGGACTAAAAACGAGCTAATATCGCCAGGAAGGTGAAGGTCAACCAAAAAGTCGAACCAATACAGATTGTAGCAAAAGTTAAAAATTAGTTTGGAAAAGATATTCACCCTATTACGGTTCGGAGGGCACTGCTAGATGCTAATTATGAGTGCCCCGTTGCTAGCCGAAAACAACTCATTTCAAATTCAACGAACATAGGCGTTTAGCCAATGCAAAGGATAATTTAAGGAAGTCAATTGACTTTTGGAACAATGTCTGCCTCTCTAATTAAAGAAAATTTAACATTTTCCAAACGGATGACCGACAAACTGAATGTACAAAGCCCTATACGAAACTTCAAAAAGAGTACCTTGCAATACTTTTGAAACATGGCTCCGCCTCCGGTGTCGGCGAACTTGTACTTATAGGCAGCATAGTAAACAAAAAGTATTATTTAGATATTCTTAAGAGAAATCTAAAAAAAAGTCCCGATAAGTTGAACTTATCAGCCAAATTCATATTTCAAGACCATTATGACGCAAGAAAAACGCGCATGATCTGCGTATATGGCTGGCATGTCATGTAGAAAATGCACTGCCGAATCCGCCACAATCCCAAGATCTAAGCCTCATCGAAAATTTGTGGGAAAAATTGAACAGACTGGTAAAAAACGCTCCATTTCAGCAAAGATCGAGCTGAAGGTGGTACTTGAAGAGGAGTGGGGGTATATTGGCTCAGAAATCAACCAAAATTTGGTTTCTTTGATGCCAAAACTTTAGGAAGCTATTATTAAAGATAAGGCCTTAGCCACAAAATATTAATTTATGTTAAAAATGTTTTTTTTTTTAAGAAGAATTTTGTTCAGGGAAATGTAGGTGTTTTTTACATTTTTAATTTTTTTAATTTAATGGAATGATATACAAAAATAAAATTAATTTAGTTTAGTTAGAAAATGATCAATATATAAGAATAAATTTTGTTTCATTTAAATATGACCATTCTTCATGGAGAAAAACACACACTTTATAGGGTCGGAGATGTCTCCTTCACTGCGTTGCAAACTTCTGACTAAAATTATAATACCCTGCAAGGGTATAAAAATATCAAATATGTATATCAATATTTTTTGTGATATTTTAAATATTATCATTATTTTGTTTTGATAAAAAAAATATCATCGATACGATATTTTTTTAATATCACGACATCCCTACTTACAAGTAACTTTGGAGTTATTTTGGATGAAAAAACATTAAGCAAAATGTTAATAAAAAACCGCGAAGCAAAAAAATTTTAATTCCAGGTAACTGGGCTTTATTTCTACAATGTTGCCTATAGGCAACAAATGGGCTGAGAGGGTTAAGGGAACAAGTTGGGAAAAATTGTCATGGATAATATAATAATCTTTTCCGAATCAATCGAAGGACACTAAAGAGGGTATAATTCAGATAACGAATTTAATGAATTTATATATATATTCCTATTGCAGCTATATGATATAGTGGTCCGATTTGAATAAAATTGAAACCGGAATTCTGGAATAATACAAAATGGCCATGTCTCAAATTTTATGAAAATATGTGGAAAATTGGATTAATTAGATTTTTTTCATCAAAATTTTCCGATCGGTCCTATGACAGCTATATAAGATAGTTGTCCGATTTTGATCAAATTAAATTCAAATTCAAGAATAATACAAAATGGCCATATCTCAAATTTGATTCAAATATCGTAAAAATTGGCAAAGTTATAATTTTGTTTATTAAAATTTACCGATCTATATGATATAACTATATGATATAGTCGTCCGATCCGGAATATTCCGACATATATAGCAGTGAGAGCATATAGAAGACTATCTGCAAAGTTTCATCCAGATAGCTTCAAAACTGAGGGACTAGTTTGCGTAGAAACGACGGACAGACAGACAGACAGACGGACAGACAGACAGACGGACAGACAGACAGACGGACATGGCTAGATCGACTCGGCTGTTGATGCTGATCAAGAATATATATACTTTATAGGGTCGGAGATGTCTCCTTCGCTGCGTTGCAAACTTCTGACTAAAATTATAATACCCTGCAAGGGTATTTAAAAAACCGGCCGGCACTCCTTGATACATGGGCTAGAAATTTTTGCCCTACAATTAAGAACACCTCTAATTTTTAATGATTGCAATTAGTTTCAATGATATTTATATCGCCTTGCACACATTAAAATATCTTAAAAACTGAGGGACGTGGCTAGACGTTGCTGTTGATGCTGATCAGGAATATATATACATAATAGGTTCGGAAATGTCTCCTTCACTGCGTTGCAAACTTCTGACTAAATGTATAATACACTGCAAAGGAATAAGAATCATACCTTCACAATATTTAACATATTTTCATCTTCTGTTTTAAATGCTTTTTCATGTATGTTTTAAAGGGAGAGTGCAACGAAATTTAAATAATTGGTAGTGGTATTACATCTAATTTAAGATTAAAGTTTTTATGTTGCATACCTGAATCAAAATTCGGAGACTCGGTATCGTCTAATACTTCAATTATTTGCTCCATATTTCGAATAAATTGTTGATATGTTTGTGAGCGAGCTACTTCATCCTTCAGAAATTGTTGATTTGATATAGGCAATATTCTCTCGACGCGACGAACTTTGGGTTTAGAGACTGTATATTACAAAAATACAAAATTTATATTTATACTTAATGAGAAATCTTAAAAATAAATAAACTTACAAATTTGTTCGGGTGGGATATCACCAATGGATATCGCTTGTTTTCGTTTACCAGAAATATTCTTTTCATCGGCTTTTATACTCGAAAACGAATCAACCGGAGATATAACAGTCGCTCCTCCGCTCGAAGTTACTAGGGCCGTCATTTTCAAGGTTTCAAGAGGTTGGTGAGTTGTTTCTTGTAGTAACCCCATACTTCTAGCCAATTCTGGTGACTTTTGTACAAACTTCTTAATACTGTGTTGCATAAGACAAGTATCCTCAATTTTAAGACGATTTATACATACCCGCACCTGAGACTTGCCACTTGATGACGTAGATGTCGATGTAGTGGTTGAAGCCGAATTGTTTTGGAGGTCAGAGCTATATGAAAGTTGGTTATTATTTATAATTGAGTTCGCACTTGTTTGTGTTTCTTGCTGATTTCCCTCGGCTACTTTAATAGCATGTGTTGGTATAGTTTTTGGAAGTTGTATAAAAGATTTTTGGATTTGACATGTTGCAATTGTCTTATGTGGCTGATCATGTGCAAACGACACATTTTGAACATTTACTGACTCCAAATTGCAATTAGAAGACTCTAAAACTTGCGATGAGTCTTCAGTTATATTTTGAAAATGTTTATCTGTTTGGATATCACAATTACGAAAATAATCTTCATGGGATTGAAATGATTCAATTTGCTTTTTTGTTTCAGTTGTATAAAATACTTTTTCGAAATTTTTTTCAGAGCTTAGAGTTTTATTTTTAACTTCACTGTTTTCCGGTGAAATTACCGTTGAGGTCATACTGAAATTGAAGTAATTGTTTTAATTTTATATTTAAATAATTAGTTATAATTCTTACTGATCTATATATATCTGCGTCGAAGGCATGTGCGAGTGGTCTTTTAAAATTGGTGTAGATATATTGGAACTGCATTCTATAGGTGCTTCGTAAGAATGAAATTTAAGTTCGCTTCTTTCGTTGTGATAATATCGCTGCTTCACAAGAGGATGGTCACCAGGCACTGTAAATTAAGTAAATGTAAAGGTTATATATGAGATTAAACAAGTATGACATTTTAGTTTTCTTTACTTTGAGGTGTGCTCTGGTTTCTCTTTCGTAGGTTTCATGCGAAAAAGATTAAAAACACTAAAAATCCGCATTTTAAAATTATAAACGCATTTCGTATATTTGTGTAAAAATCGGTTTTTATACCCTTGCAGGGTATTATAATTTCAGTCAGAAGTTTGTAACGCAGTGAAGGAGACATTTCCGACCCTATAAAGTATATACAGGGTGCGTTATAAAAGTATTGCGCATGGTTTCATTGTAAATTTGTAAATTTGGGTGGGAATATCCCTTTCCAATTTTTAATTAAAATTTTGTATTAACAAATTTTTAAAATTAACAGAGTAATTAATTTTTTCATTCAGGTCAAACAAAAAATAAAGGTTTGCGGTACCAGATGCCGTTACGTCAAAAATCATTAGAAATGCAAAAACCAAAAAGATTATTATAATAGATATTATAATCTAGTTTTTGTCATAGCCGATTTTGAAAATATATTTGACAAAATGGTGGCCGTTTGGACTTAATGTTGCTATTTTTGAAAAAGAAGACTCCCTTCTTTTTTCTATAAAAAAAAACTTAAAATTTTTAAATAAATCCTATGACAAAGAATAGATACACTCCTCGCCACTTGAATAGGACACCCTGTGTACTCTCTTTGCAATTGCTCAAAACATTAAAGACAATAAGGAAACTAACTGTACCTTTGCGGAGTATAGTTCTTCAATGACCTGACTCTCTCTCTGTAACCATTTTACAGTTAGAAATTAAGCTCTTATCTGTTTTTTCGCTTTTTCTGTTCGTATGAGTTTAAAACAAGACCGAAAAAATGCGCCATTAGAATAGGACAAGCTTAGTTTGGTCGTTGTCATCGGCAGGAGGAGTCGTAAGTTTCTTTTCTTTAAACTTATTTTATAATTTTTGACTAATTTACATCAAAAAAACTTGAAATGGGTCGTGGAAAAGCTTTGTCCGAAGAGGAAAAAGGTAAAATACAAGCCTATAATGACGCTGGCTTTTCAATTTCAAAAATATCAAAAAATATTAAGAGGAGCCGGAACGTTATATCCGTTTATTTAAAAAATACATCTAAATATGGGAAAAACATGAAAGGCCGGACAACCAGAGTACTAACATGTGCGGAAAAGCGACTTATACTGAGAAAAGCGTAAAATTCGCACGACTCTTTGGCAAAGATAAAGGAAAAATCTGGTGTTAAAGCCAGTCTTACAACTATTCGACGTGTTATTTCAAATGCTAAACATATAAAAAGACTAAAAATAAAAAAAAAACCGCCACTTAACCCAGCTCGTAAAGCACAACGCCTTAATTTCTCCCGAGCACATGTCACATGGGTTTCCGAATGGCAACGAGTCGTCTTCTCAGACGAAAAAAAATTTAATTTAGAAGGACCGGACGGATATAGTTATTATTTTCATGATCTCCGCAAGGCTACTCATCATTTGGACAAGTTACACAGCAGAGTTGGTGGTGTGATGGTTTGGGGAGCCATTTCCTATTATGGTACCTACAAGCTTATAATTGTTCCAACTACAATGAATTCATTGGCGTACAAAGAAATATTGAAAGGGGCATTTACGCACTTTCAAAACCTTTTTGGACCTCTGTCGTGGAT
>VNJV01007604.1:0-17487 GCA_008042635.1 Drosophila nikananu
TACAAGTCTTGTCTTTGCGAAAAGTGTCGATGGTATAGTCCGTGGTTTGGTTGGAGTTCATCGAGGCAGTGACATCGACCGACGACCGCCGACCGACACCACTGACATACCACCAAGGAGCCACCTGCCGGAGCGAAGCAATTTTCTCTGGTGCTGCGGCTGCTGCATAATGAAGGCAATAAATATAAATTTCACACACAAACACAAACAGGCAACGGCGACGGCGGCGGTTGTCGTCATTAGATTGTTTGCCTTGTAGACGCGTTTGTAGCGCTGATGTGTTCATAGCGGTTTCGTGTCAAAACAAAAGGGGGGTTGCTGGGCATCCCCTTTATATTTAGCCTCCTTCCGTTTCCCCGAACCCAGCCAGGCCCGAGGGGATGGAACAGAGACAAAGGCTGGCAGGAAGGTAGCTCGTAATAAGCTAAACGAGAAACAAGTAACGCATTTGTCTTGATGCTGTCTGATAAAAACGGACCAGGACCCGGACCAGGACAGCATCTCGAGGGTTGCCAGCATAGAGCCATCACAGGCCGCGAGGGGGGAAATGCGACAAGCAGCTGGGGAAGGTAAGGGAAAATGGAAAAGTGGGGGAAAACTGAAGCTAGAGCTACATCAAAAGTCGTCGTAAACCGGTCGCTGATGGTGTTGTTGATTGCTCCGCTTTTGCCAAGCTACAAATGGTTACATTTTAGGCCCAAGTTCGATGTTGGAAATTAGCAATTTGCCAGAACAGTCGGACTATCGCTGCTATAAATCAAAATAGCACTACAAAAAAATGTCTAGCGGAGCTATGAATACGGAATTAGATTAGAAAGTTCGTAAAATTGACAAGGACGTAGATTATAGGATTTCATACAACTAAATAACCTTGGTTTTAAAAGATAAAAACTCTTTTTTTTTTAATATCATTGCTTCTAATCCCCGTGAACTCTAGCTACCAATAGCATTCCATAGTAAAAGGAATTATATTTTCTTCTGGTGTATTTGTCCTGAAAAAAAGAGCTCCCTAAAGGTAAATTACTTTCACCTCCTACCAAAAAAAAGGGAATAAGTGTTGCAAGTCCTAGTAATTTATGTGCAAATCAATTTGTAATCCAACGCTCACTGACCAAAAAGGGATGTTCGATGGAAACTGGCCATGTGTGCGAATAGCAAGGACATTAGACACGCCAGTCACCCACGGGCGGGGTAAGAGGAAACCATTTGGCACTCACTCCTACTCATAGAGAGCTCCCCCCGTTCTGGGCCACGCCCATTTAATGTTTTGATTTATAGGCAGCCCCACTAAAGGGGCTGCTCATACGCCCCGTGGTACAAGAGCGGCAACATCAAAATGGCGCCTCGGCTCTGCCTTTTGTGGGCTACTTTATTATCCTACAAGGGAGCCCGGAGACCAGGAGACCGACCGGGAAACTGCGTTTGAAACGGATCCTCGGGCTAAGTGGCTGCGGGTCCACTGGGAGTTGATAAAAGCAAAACAGCAGCAGCAATAAAAGCCATAAAACAAGAGCTCTAAAGAGGGTGGCTGCAAACACGTTTCGCCTGAAAAGGATCCGCAACCGAAATTGACATTTTCTGTGTGTTCCCGGGAAAAACTTTTGCAATTAAAAAGTATTTCAGGCTAAGCATGCCCAGCCCAGTCCCAGCTAACCCAGTTGGAAAACTTACGCAATCGATTGCGTTCGAAAGACAACGGACAAGACAATTAAACTTGAAACAGAAATGTCACCAAGACAAACACTTGCCACTCGGTCGGCGGAAGAGGGTTAAGGTAACCGAGGCAACTGCGGCGCCCAGTTAATCGATCAAGAGTGGCCAAGGTGAGCCCAGCGAAGAGTGCAGTAAGTGGAGGCTCATTAGCTGACCACGGTTCATTAGAGCCAATTGCTCGGATGCCGGCGCCACCTAACGAAGTGAGTTCCATACGTGGCTTACGCGCCGGCGAACACATCCACGTGGGGAGAGGTGAACTTCCTACAATTTTGATTCGATTTTTCTCTTACACTGAGAATATAAATAGGGGATTACATTTTACAAATATATATGAGTAAAACAAGTTCAAATCTTGATCTTCCAAGAAAATCATCATTTTGTCTTAGTAATGCATACCATTTGTTTTCATTCAAAGCAAAGAAATAAATTAAGTTTTATTTTTTAATGCTCTTTGCTTAAAAAATAATAGTTTTTAGTAAGCTTCGGTTAACTAACAGTGTAGACTTTCGAACCCCTGACCCCAGTCACAACTTCAACCCTTCGAAGTGCCACAACACTTGAACAAAGCAGCTTACACCACTTGCGGGGAGTTTTACAAGCCCAACTTTTCGATGGGGTGTCCAAGGGAGGAATGGTGTATATCTCTGGCCTTACGAACACTTGTGAGGATTTTCCGCTGCCTTTTGTCAAGTGCCAGCGTGCGAAATGCGGCTTACCATAAATATTATGATATATTTTATTTGCTGTTTATTTAAGATCCCGTGCCAGTGCCCCGTAAGAGCAAAAAGGGAACGGCAAATGGTCTAGATTATTAATTTTAATGGTATACGAGAATGTACGCCTTCGTTTTGGAGCCCCGGGTAGCCATGGCGAAGCGCCAAAGCTCACGTTGCCATCATCTCATTGCAAATGCAAACAGCCCCCGACACGGGCGATATTGTATTTTTTATGTCTTACCCTTCAGGAGAATGAAATTGTATTTTACGCTGATTACCTCGTCAGACAGACGGCAGGCACACCCAGCTGTCCACGCCCCCGCAGAGTCGCAGGCTGAAAAAGCGAATGTAATTTCATTCGGTGCCCCCTTTTCCCCTTTTATTTCTCGGAAGCAAACATCCTTGGAAGGTTTTGTGAAAAACGTCAGGAGCAGAGAGCACAGAGCAGCGAGCAAGCTGCGGATGTTCCCAGGGTTACGGTTGCGGGTGGCAAAAGTCGACGATCATCCTGCCATTGATGTGGAGGCGTGATGTGGGTGCGCTCTTTGAGCTGGCTAAAGCAGGGAATTCTCGTGAATTTCTGGCCCAGATCCCATTTTGCACTTTGTTGTCTGGCAGAAGATTAAATTTCGGTTTCCTGACTGGCTTCACAGCTCGTCTTAAAGTAAGCTTTATACAAAAGGGGAGATAGTGGTGTTCAGAATGCCTTTTTTGGAGAGAAATGTCTGTCAAAGGGAGTCTTAAAGGAACAGCTAGAGTATTATTATAGAATTTAAATGTTTTATATATTTATTAGAAAATATTATTATCAAGGCTAAAACACAATTTCAAAACTCTTTAAATAACACCTTTTTGTCTGCTATATTATGTAATTATTTAATATAAGCTTGTGGCATAAAGCTAGAGAACATTCCTGGCACCTGAAGCACCCCCACTGCTAGTGTATTATTAACGAAGCAGAAAGTAGAAACTAAATTTGGCCCAGGAAAACAAACACATGGGCTGTCATAATTTACTGCGGTGGAAGCTGCATAAAAGATGAACGCTTGGCCTGCTAATTGAGCCGGGAGTCGGAAGTTGCCGCTCGACCCCACAGAGCAACATGAAAGCAGCCCAAATCCCCAGCAGGACGCCGAACAAAGGGCTCTGGACTGAGACTGGGGCTACGGTTGGGGGGCGGAATGAAAACGAAACTCAAAGCAAAAGCAAGACTGAAACGAAAATTTTGTATAAATGTTTATGCATCCGGTTGGGAAATTCGTCAGCTGTCCACGAAGCTTTGCCAGACAGGGCGTAAAAATCAATAAAATTATAAAAGCGAAAATACAAATTGCTAAAGCGTATACATAAACATATATGCACAGGAAAGAACACATAATTGGGTGTGTGTTTATGCAGTTGTCTGGGTATTGGAGTGGTATAGATATGAGTTTTTATTGAACAGAATATAAATAGAGTTGTTTATATTCCTTATATTTCTCCGCTTTTTAGTGAAAATATTTAGAATTGTTATGTATGTCATGAAAATATTATTCCTTTACCAAAAATCAGTAGACATTTTAAGCTGTGCCATAGTTTTAAATGGCATTTCGAAAGATAAAAATCTGCGATTTTTATGGTTTTTTAAAATAAAGAACGTTTCTTGAGCATACTTTCCCGTTTTATTCGAAATTTATAGATATGTCAGATTAATTCAGAAAGATCGAAAAATCTATTCTCTTGGGTTGTACGCAGTAAAGTTGGGTAGCATTTTTGTACTCATTTAAAGTAATTTTAAATCTACAACTAATGATGTAACATCCCCTGTGCTTTAATTATATTGCTCTCCATATTATCGAACTGGTTACAATTTGTGGGGCTATATTTCCTGTACAAGATAATAATTACTCTTCGCACACACTCACGAAATACATTGAATTCTACACATATCTATGGTGTGGGCCTTATTATAATCAACATGTAGGCACACGTTTCTGCACTTGACTCGAGCAGCTGCAGGCGACCAACCCCTGACGCTGATATAAAGGCCTGCCAACCACCACCACCACCCTCAGGGTCAAGTGCGGCCACCCACCTGACCCACCTGACCGACCAGACCTGGGCATCCCTCCTGTTATTGTTGCTAGGGGAAAGTACTCTGGCGTGGAGGAAGCTCAAAAATTAAAGTCGCTGGATGGAAAAATGAAAGCAAAACCAGCGCGTACAACATAATTGACTCATGGGCAGCCCGGGGGCTGTTACCTTATAACACACACACACTCGAGGGTGGGTGCCGCCGCCCTCGATCAGGAGACCGGGCCCAAGGTTGTTGCCGGGTAGGTTTTGGGGCAGATACACGGACGTGGTCATGAAAATTTAATGATAAAACGAAATGTTTTTGTTACGTCTCGCATGCGGCTCATAAGGGGGCGTCTTTCAGCCCGGACTCCGGAGGGTGTGGGTTTAGAATGTGGGGAGCGACTCATATTTATACCCAGCACACGTCGCATTTTCATGTTTACCAGCACGGGCGGGGTAGCTGCTCGTCGAGCGCTACAAGGTAGATAAATGTTGAAATTAGATCAGCATTGATAGCGCTGGCTCAACAGCGATGTTGGCTACACCTAAATTTAACGAAACGAAGCCCTAATGAACAGGGGAAGGCCACGATTTTTTCGAAGTGTGGAGTGAACAGGGGTGTCACTTTACCAAAAAGATAACTTACCCCTAGAGGGTATATAATTTATAAACAATTTTATTTAAAACAGAAAACATAAAAACTATATCTCTCTATATATTAGCAGACTAGGTATAAGTTTATTGACCAAAGCTTCAAGGACTTTGATAATTATTCCGAGGTTTTCAGCAAGAAAACATTTGGTTTATAGAGGGAAACAGATTGAAATTCGATTCACCAGATGTCCTTCATCTCCAGTAAATACTTAATTTGGTCGGAAAACTGCTCACAAAACCTGACACTTCTCTCAACAAAAGAAATTTTCAAAATTCCAGCTAAGGACTGTGCGTGGGTGGACTTTCACTCTCCTTTTGTTTTCTTTCGAGTCCTTGCTGCTTGCGTGCGAGTCGAGGGCGCCCCTTTTGTTTGTGTGTGAGGGCCAAAAGCAATAATTATAATTGCAGCTTCGATGAGTGGAACCACGTGACTCTGAGGACTCTCCACTCCGGTTCTTTTTTAGCTCAAAGCTCGCCACAAATCCAATTAAAATAATTGCTCCCCGCCCTTATAAACTAAGTAGACCCCGCAAATACGCGATGACTTAATTGTAGAATGTACTCGTCCTTGTTCGGTATTTGTTTTATGATTGAAATGTGTGTCCCTCGATTAAAATACAAAAAATAGTAAAGAATAACCAACAACAATCTTGAGTGATCGAATCGACGCGTTATAATGCTGTTGTGACAATGCCACGAACTAAACCTAATACAATACAATCTCTGTTCACCAGCAGGGCAGCCTTTTGCAACACAGAAACAACATTTCAATCATAAATCAATCCCAACTAACAAAGAAGTAAACGTAGTTAAGAAAGAGGGCGCGAGATAGATCTTGGGAAACCCCCACAAAAGAAGCAATTAAAAATCAAGGCGAGTTGAAGAGAAAAGAACAAAACAAAAAAAGACTAACGAAATATTGTTTCTGTGTCGTTAAAGGTTGTTCACTGGCATGCCAACAACTCGTACACCTCCGACTCCGACAACTACACCAAAACATGTAAAACCACACTGCGGCAGGAACATCAACAGCAACAGCAACAGCAACAGCAACAGCAACAGCAAAAGCAGCAAAGGCAAACTCAGTTAACCACAAGCAACGAAAAACCACCTCAAAGAGACGAGCGGCAGCGGAACCCCCAAAAACATAACCGGAAGCGGCCATATTTGTAGCGACTGCTAAGCGATTTCCGGCTGAGACCATGAACGGCCCCAGGCCACTTTGAGTACAAACCGAAAGAGAATAGAAACAGAAAGGAATCCCCGAGTTAAAGGGAACAAATCGTACTCCTCAGCTTAATAAAGAAGCACTCAACATGGCGGGCGCCTTCCAAATACCTGTTATCAACCTCGAGGTGCGCGAGGTCAAGGAGATCGTGTGGGAGAAGATCCAGGAGCCGGTGAACCAGCGCCGCCTCATTCTGGTTATCGTGTCCATAGCCTTGTTGCTGGACAACATGCTCTATATGGTGATAGTGCCCATAATACCCGACTATCTACGAGAGATCGGGAGCTTCGATGACGGGCCCACGCCTCCACCTCTGCGGGACAATGTCACAGGCAAGATCATACCGATGCACCATGACCACCATGGCCAGGACTCTGCCACGGGCATCCTGTTCGCCTCCAAGGCCATTGTCCAGCTGATGGTGAACCCCTTTTCGGGCGGTCTCATCGACAAGATTGGCTATGATATCCCCATGATGATCGGCCTGACCATTATGTTCTTCTCCACGGCCGTCTTCGCCTGCGGCAGCAGCTACAGCGTCCTGTTCTTCGCCCGCTCGCTGCAGGGAGCTGGATCCGCCTTTGCGGACACCTCGGGACTGGCCATGATAGCCGATCGCTTCACCGAGGAGAACGAGCGGTCGCAGGCCCTGGGCATTGCGCTGGCCTTCATCAGCTTCGGCTGCCTGGTGGCGCCTCCGTTTGGCGGCGCCCTGTATCAGTTCGCGGGCAAGGAGGTGCCGTTCCTGATCCTGGCACTGGTCTGCCTGCTGGACGGCCTGATGCTGCTGCTGGTGATGAAGCCCTTCAAGGAGCAGATCAAGCAGAGCAAGGAGGTGCAGGACCAGGTGATACCCATCTGGCGTCTGCTCATGGATCCCTATATCGCTGTCTGCGCCGGCGCTCTGACCATGTCCAATGTGGCGCTGGCCTTCCTGGAGCCAACCATCTCGCTGTGGATGGAGGACACCATGACCACGGAAAACTGGAAGATTGGCATGGTGTGGCTGCCCGCCTTCTTCCCTCACGTCCTGGGCGTGGTCATCACGGTGAAGATGGCCCGCAAGTACCCGCAGCACCAGTGGCTGATGGCTGCCGGCGGACTGGCCCTGGAGGGTCTCTCCTGCTTCGTAATCCCCTTCTGCAGCGGCTACAAGATGCTGATGTTGCCCATCTGTGTGATCTGCTTTGGCATCGCCCTCATCGATACAGCCCTGCTGCCCACGTTGGGCTATCTGGTCGATGTGCGCTACGTATCCGTGTATGGCAGCATCTACGCCATCGCGGACATCTCGTACTCCATTGCCTATGCCGTGGGTCCGATCATTGCCGGCGGCGTGGTGGAGGCCATCGGCTTCACGGCCCTCAACTTCCTCATCGCCTTCTCCAACCTGGCCTATGTGCCTGTGCTCCGCAAGCTGCGCAACATCTACGACTTCAAGCCCTTCGAGAACGAGGCCAACATCCTGATGCAGGACCCGCCGAACAAGGAGTACCAGACCTACGTCATGCACGACCAGAAGCCGGTGGAGGGCGGCGTGAAGAACCACCTGGAGTACGGGCAGCAGTACCAGCAGGAGCAGGAGACCAATCTGGATGACCAGCAGTACGACTACCAGCAGCAGCAGGGATACCAGCAATCGGGAGGCTATCAGCAGGACCAGGGCTATCAGCCGGGCTACCAAGAGCAGGGAGGTAGCTATGCCAGCCAGGGACAGCCCCGTGTGGCCAATCCCTTCCAGCAGCAGCAGCAACAGCAACAGCAGCAGCAACAGCCGCAGAGCAGAGGTCCTGGCGGACCGGCGAATCCCTTTAGGCAAGGATTTTAAACTGTTGCCCAGTCTTAAACCGTGTTCTTTTGCACATCTCCATGTGCATTCCGTTCGATTATATCTGTTGGACATATGACCTATATAAATATATACTCTACACAAAACACATATACCTACAAATATATATAGTAAAATAGACATATAGGCAAGTGGTACGTACACTATAACGAGCATAACATGCAGATAGTTAATACAGCAGCTAGTTAAAGCCTTGCACTGCACCAAGTTTTGTATCATACACGAAATGTTGAAGCAACTAACTAAAGGCGGTGATGGGTATGGTTATTCTTTGGTTATGCTGGGCTAAAAGAGATTATCTTACATTTAAGAAGAAAGGGTTCTTGCTTGTTTAGTTGAAAAATCAGAACGGATGGGTTTGTAATTGAAAGCCTGCATTATTCATCTTGAAATATATGAGGTCATTGTAAAAACCAAAGGAAAAGTATAAGCTATAAAGAAGTTCCCTTACTTTATTCATGTACTTTTTACAAGAAATATCAAATTCAAAATTGAAACTTCCCGCACCCAGGGTAACCAAAGAACTGCTACCCATTGTCGACAAATCGCGTATATGCATCAGCATATATAGCAGCTATATAGCGCGGCCCGATCGGGTCGCCTATGCCCTATACTCAGTACTCATGCAGCCGTTTTCGTGTCTATCAGTCAGTGAAGCTAGAGAAACCAAAGCTAGGCTTAGTTAGTTCATAAGGGGAAACTGCACTCCCGCCCCATCAAATACATTTACACCTGCATACTATATACAGATATGTATCAGATATTATATACACACGCATATATATATAGAGATATATCTATATACAAGGTAGCCCTAAGCGGCGTGGCTGGCCAGCGGACCACTTTCGCCCGAGGACCGCCGTTCCACAGGCAATGGCATTCCATATCGCAGACATATCACAAGTTGCACAAATCGGAACCAAGAAAAGAGAAACTCTTTCGGGTGCCATTGTGGCGGTTGACGGGCCGGAAATGGATTCCCGGCCAGCCGGGCTATATGATTTCCGGTTTGCGAAATATTTTCGGTTCGACGTTTGTTAACATAAGACACAACCAAGGTAACGATACATATCAGAGTCTCGATGGCTCGCCTGTTAAAATTACCAAAAGTGATATTACTTATTGCTACTAGTCTACACCTACATACATATATATATATCGTATCATATCGGTGGCATACGCCCTACTTTTAGGCCTGTACATGACCATGTACATAGGTTATATACACATACAACCAACCAATGGAAACAGAGATCATGTTTCATATTTACCTACCAATCAATTATTATTTGCTTGTTGACTCTATGAGCAAATCGGGCGGGCCGCCGATCAGGAGGGCCGCCGCCATAGTAGATCTTCGATAGCATAGCATATATATAAATGTGTGTACCTTGTCTATAAGATAAAGAGATAAACCTATGGATAACGATTAATACAGTACGATATTTTTGATTCGTTTCGACTGCACACCACTTTTTGAGGGCCGTCTACGGCCCCTATATATTATACACCTTTTAGCAGGATCTCATGAGAGATTTCTTATATATCGATATAAGTCAACTGATCTTTTGTATACAACTTAGCATGCGTATATGGATGTCAGGGGAAGACGAGAGGTAGTTATGTGTAAATTTGTCAGTTGTTTACAAGTATATATATCACAGACTTTCAGTATCCGTGAACATATCAGTGAAACGGCCATTTCGGAACTAGAAACTTAACTAGAAAGAATGAGAATATGTGTATCTTATGAATTACGAAAGCAATTTACAGAAATGCACTGATTTTGGTAGAGGTTTATAATTTGTATATATCATAAATAATATATTTTCTCTTTAAATATTTTAAATATCATTTTTTCTCTTTAAGAACCCAGCAAAACAAAAGTGTTGTCTGTTTCTACTGTTTGCTTGGTTTATACTTTGTTTTCTTAATTCAATACTTTAATTTAAAACCTAACAAACTATGTCTTTAATTAGTTAACACTCACTTTACACCATAAATACTTACAAGAAAAAGGAAAAACTATAGAAATACTCTTAGCTATAATATGAATTAAACTCATGAAAAAATCTCCCATCAAAAGTATCAATTAAAACGAAGGACAGGTGACGACGAGGCGGAAGGATAAGAGTGTTAAAGCAACCTACATATTTATATACATATATATATGAGAAGCAAAACCAGAACAATTAATATAGTCAATAAAAAGCATAAATATTATTATGTAACATATTATAAATAGAAGGTTGATTTAAGTAGCTAACAATAGAATTTTAATAACACGTAACCGAAGCATAACTTAATGAAACATCAAGAAAGCAATATTTATTTAAGTTTCATCTAAAAAGCCAACCCTGTATAGTCTTCAAAATTTCACATTCCAAATTTCCAGTTTGCTAAATTTAAATATTTAATAGATTCCAACTTAAAAAGGCTTTCAGGGCTGGATGTAGATAGATGTAACATTAAATTTCAGGCCGTCAAGATTTCAATAGATTTTAACCAAAGTTTTGGTAGAGCGCAAAATGTATATGAATCTTCCAGTTTGGGTTTTATAATTATATAATTATCTACAGCTAAGAAATAACCATCACATAATGTAGTCAAGGAGCAGGATACAGGATCCTTAGCAGTGTGCCGGCAATGTGTAATAACTTACTAAAGATTTAAGAGCAAATGGAACGCATAAACTAGATGTGTTACTAAGGAAACGATGTATGATAAAATAAATATACATTTATGAAATGAATTACAAAACACGATAGCAGTTAATTGAATGGTTATACTCGGCGTATTACAAGTGTTGAATGTTCAATATAGCATTATATATGAATTATGAATTATTAAACGCTATGGATAATTAATTAATGAAAAACAAATTAATTTTTAATATCTAACAATTACTATATGACATAGGGGATTTTACCTTACCGATGGTAGCACACAGACTTGAATAATTTCATATTTTTTCACATGGGAATAATATTGACGATGAAGACGTCTCTCTCCGACAGATTCTATGTGTTGTGCGTGTGAGAATCGTTTTAGAAAATTTAATTGTAAACCCTAGACGAAATATAATCAGTTTGTAAGTGAAGACCCCAAAGAGTTCAGTTTTGTATTGTATATAAGGCATATATATTGTTAGTTTCGATCAAAGTCAGAGTCAAAGTCAAAGTGTTTCAAGTACATATACATATTATAGAGTACAGAACTAAATTAATACAAAAAGTCTTTGCAACTTTGTTTCGGCTAATGTTATAGACGTTTGTGTTACATATTTAAACAATAATTATTATTACGATAAACAGTGGAAATTATTATAAAAAATAAGCAAAACCAGAAGCAAAAAACAACCTATACCTACAATTTTAGCCAGTATCCAAAACCCCAGTTCTGTGACGTTGCTGTTCAATTTCCAAGTCTATCCATCTATATTCTAAACGTAATTATGTTTGTATCTGAATATCATAACGTTCTGCTATCCCCAAAAACTAAACGAAAACCTAAAACAATGCAAAATAAGTGCTATGCGTATAAAAACACGAGTGCGTATATCGATGTTCGATGACTTTACATAGCTAGAGCCAAAATATCCTCAATAATCAAATGTATACTATACGAGATGGCAAATAATCAGGAACTGCCTCGGCCTGCCGAGCCTTAAATGTAAAAGTATCCTTGAAGTTAATTTCAGAGTTCAGAGAGAATTCAAGCTACAAGCCAGCGAAAAAGCTAAAATAAACCCAACTCAGATTCTGTAACTCGATTAAAGGATACGAAGCAAAACAAACACACCACTCCCACATCGGTCTATGAATTTATAAATGTATTTGAACTGCATCAAGCGAGAATTTCAAATTGCAGAGGCCAGGATGCAGATACACAAGTCACAGGCAATGTTATGAATAATGAATCAAAATATAACCGAACGTACGAGTATATTAAAGCATACCACGAATACAGATACAGATGATATTGGCATGAGCTATAGAGGACGATAATGCATTATTACAGCGCCACACACACCCCAAGGACATCCACAGCCACCCAGGAACAAACACAACACACACACACAACAACCAAAAAAAAAACATGTACTATTGAAATATAATTGTTAACCATGGAAAAAAAAAAAGTCTTTTAATGGAGAGCGACAGCTCGTTCGATCTATAAAAGATTAATGCAATTAATTAGCTAATGTTTTGGGGACGGGCGAAAGATAAGATCTGTATACGGCACGGTTTGTGACCAGGTGGCAAGGAAACTTTTCCATTTCCCCCAACTTTTCAAGGGGGGGTCAAACCATGTGCTTGCCAAGGCTGGGGGATGTGCGTGCCCTGGGGCCAGAAATTTGTGTGGAAAATGATTTTATGTTTGCAATTTCCATTAGCAACTTTGGCCTGAGTCACGAACAGCCAGAGCCGGAGGCTGGGCAAAAAAGTTTCCCTCTTCTTATTTACGGGGAGAATGGCCCCAGGCACAGGGCCAGAAACAAACAACCACAAAAAGGGAAGGTGGACCGGGGACCACTTCTTGTAGGTATCTCGTGTGTATCTACCGAAAATATACAGCTTAACCGCAAGCCGCAAACCTAAGGCCAGAGTCAGCAGGAATCCCCCCAGTTGCAATCTCCGCCACAATACGTAAGCAATTTACGCTTTCCGCTTGTTTCAATCCGAACAATTACAGGAATTTTCAATGCCTCAATGCGGCAGTTAATTTGGGTTTGGCGCACAAAAGTATGCCAGGCATTTGTGGCGGAAAGAAGGAAAATAACGGTAACGAGAAGGGCCAAAAGCGCAACGCAGACGGCGAGAGGCGGCGCCGTGAAACAACGGCACTAAGACCGTAAAGGATTTACGGCTCAATTGCGATGTGCGTGCGACGGGAGACGACCTGCCTCCCTCCTCCCCGTGCACCCAATCCCGATCCACCCTCGAATGGAATAAAGCCCTTTACGAGCAGCCAAACCGAACAAAAGAAGGAAACTCATTCAGTCGGCCATTCATCGCTTGTTCCGACATCCGACAATGTTATGACCCCGGCAGCATCTCCCTACACACGAAAAAAAATTTATTGAGAATCTTTAAAAGGTAATAAAAATGTTGTGTAAGGAAAGCTGTTAATTGTTTATTGAATTATGTGGGATATTTAAACGAAAAGTAATTATTAGAAGGCATTTAGTGATAAAAAACTAACCAAATTTATGAACTATTATACAAAATCCTACATATTTAAGAATTTCCTACATACCAATAAATTTAAAATATTTTCCACATTTTATTCACAGACATAATACTGTGATTTAGTTAAAAAGCTCCCTAAATTACCAAATTTCTTCCCGTGCAGCTGCCACCACTGCCTAGGCTGGTACCAGTCCCGGGTTGCGGTTGGGGTCTCAATACCAATCCCAGTCCCCGCTCCCGGAATCCGTGGGCCAGCTTGTTCGACGGGTGTTTTATGTATTCGCACCGTGTCGCGCCCCGCTCCGCCTTCTTGGGGTGCGGATTTGTTTTGCCTTTTTAAATTCTTCTCCTTCATTTGCGCCGGTTGCTGGCATCTGCTATTCGGGGCTGGTTCTAATGAGCCACGCTCTCAGGGTCCTGGGGTTGACTGTTGCTAAATTGGAATCATGCCGGCAGAAGAAACATTATTTTTCATTGGGATTACATTTTTATCGCATTGTCTGACAGGCGGCAGCAGTTGGCTGTCGCCGCAGCGCCTTTCCTTCCCCGAGTGCCATGAATTCGAGCCTGATTTTTGCAGCTTAATAATGAGCCCTCGGTTTATTGACGCGTTTTATTGGCCAGCGTTTAAAGTAGGGGCGTGCTGGCCATAAGCCTGGGGAATCTCGACTGTTAATGTGCGAAATGTCCTCCCATCAGCAGCTTCATCATCCCATAAATTCAGTCATTATAATCAAAACATACATATATCGATCCAAAGCCAAAACCGAAATCGAATCATGAGTTGGCACAAAAACTGACAGATACGAGCAAATTGAAGCAGACAGCCCAGGGGAAGGGGGACAAAAACATATCTTGGGGGTAAGTCCGGAGCCGGAACTCCACAGAATCTGCCCCTGTAATGGTGCATGCATATCTGATTAGCCAGCCGGCTGTCGGTCTAATCAGAAGCCCTGGCCATCAATCAATCAATTGGAAAAGTGTCTCTGCCAAAGCATATAATTGGAGGTGATGTGGCGGCTTAGTCCGATTCTAGCAGCCTGATGGAGATTTTTAAAGGAGGTGAATACTATAAGTCGTAAAACAGGATTCTTATAAAAGTAAGAAAGCCTTTCAATCAGCCATATTTTAAGTCAAACAGATTTTTCATTTTTAATATCTCACACAAAATGGATTTGTTTAAACAAAATCTTCACGACCAACAGGGGTGCCTCCAAAAATGTCTAAAGGTTTTAAAACCATTAAAAAGGTGTCGGCAAATATGCATTGATTTATTTTATTCAATGATTTCTCTAGGGAAAGCCTGGTGAAACGGCTTTAGGTTAAAAGAAATTCCCCTGGTAATTCTTGAGCTATCGCATACACTTTCAAGATTTCTAAAATTTATTCAACATTTTATGTTTATGTTTATGTTAAATGTATTTAAATATGAACAAACCAAAACTTGAATCTACAGGAATCTCTTGCCAGTGAAAAACAGAAAGCTTTACTATTAAATTGAGTTCTCTTGCAAAAGCTATTAAGTTCAGATATTCCCAAATATTTATTCTCCCTTATAGGTTTGTTATAGCCAAGCTTATATTGCATATATTTTTTATTATAAAAGAAAAATATGACCGACCTTTATATTTCCTACTATGCGCAAACCAACTTCCGACCGTCATTTATATTCCTTTACTTTCATTTTTCTCGTTTTCCGTATCCGCCTGGACAGCGGAAAACTTCCTAATTGGAATTTATCTTTAAACATCAAAGTGAAACATGGAATGCGCGCCCAATAGGTTTGGTTTCCCCTAACTTTTTGTAAATTGATATTTGCTTTATTAAGCGAGCGACATTAGCCTTAACTCTGAGCCACGGGCAACCCCAAGCTTTAATTACTTAATTTGAATTTCTCAACGACGCACCGCCTAATACAATTTATTACACTTTCCAGAGATGGCCAGAGATGGGTTCGCTTCGGACAGGTTACAGTGTTGTGGTTGCTCCGGCAGAGACAACAATAGAGCGGAGGTCCAAATTGCCGCCACGTGACTCCATTGTGTGATTACCTCCGCCAGCTAGTTGCCCTCGTTGGTGGGTTGGTGGGGGCATCTTTAGCGAGATAATGAAAAAAGGATAATAAATTGCATTAAATTTGACATCGTTGTGGGAGCGACGCGTGCCACTCCCCAACCTTGTTCCTACAGCAAAAAGGGAGTCCTGTTTGCCCGTTTCTGGTCGTTATTCCTTTCATCCCGATTGCCATAGGATAACTTTTATTAATAACATTATGATTGTCCT
The DNA here is from genome assembly GCA_008042635.1 of Drosophila nikananu. Taxonomy (NCBI): domain Eukaryota; kingdom Metazoa; phylum Arthropoda; class Insecta; order Diptera; family Drosophilidae; genus Drosophila; species Drosophila nikananu. Next base: position 15,697 of record VNJV01007604.1, read on the forward strand.
TCCTTTGGAAGTAGATGGGGCAGCTTTACAATGCAAGAGAGAGAGAGAGAAGAGCTTCAAAGCAGTTTATTCTTGGGCACTGAAGTGTCACTTTCCTCAAGTGGCAAGCAATTTAGATAACAGTTTTACTAATATTATTGGTAATAATGAAATATAACAAGCTTCAACCTGAGACTTAGTTTCCCTGAGAATGCTTTAAGATTTCTGAGTTCTTTTTGCACAAAAAGTAATGTAAACTAAATTCGATTTTCTCCATATATTTTCCTTTGTTCCTTGTTGATACAAAGAGATGGAGCTTTGTGAAATTGTCTTTGAAAGGTGAACAATAACAACTCATCACTCAGACCCCTCCTGGCCACTGAAGCCGGAAATTCAAGCTACTCGGGCGCAATGGCAACCGGAAGTGCTTATACAGTTGAATTACAGCAATGACAGCTAAAGTTTTTATGTGCCTGTCAGGACACACACTCTTACACATGTACGGACGATGGACAGCCGTAAGAGGAAATGAGCGGGGCTTTAAGCCCGAGAGTTTTCAGTTTCCGCTGCCAAATTTTATTGCATTCCCTTTCCAGGCAGGAAGCCTGGCCAAGACAATAAATGGCAAACTTGCACGAATTTGTACGAATCTTTTGGGAAGACGATAAATGGTTTTGGGTCACTTCGGCAGCAGTAATTTGAACTATGCAACTGAAGATAGGGGAAATCAAATCAAGGGTTGGCTCAGCCATTGAATTCTCCATGACGCATGGGCTATACATCTTGGTTTGGTTTTTTTCGGGGGGCTGTCACTCAATCGATAAGGCTATGGCTATGGGAATAGGTATTTTTCGGATACCGCTGGCGGCATCGACAACACTTGAGGCGGCTGACAGTGATTAACTAGTCTAACGATTCTAACAAATTACTCAACAATTTAATTTGGTGTTCAACAAGTGGTTAATCAGCGATCGTTGCTTTGTTTCTTTGTTCCTCTAGGATGGAAAGACTCGATTCTGTCGATTCCGAAGAAATGGCTCTCCACCGCCGAGTCCGTGGACGAATTTGGATTCCCTGACGTGAGTACAAATTGATTAAACAACGAAATTCCAATTCCCTACCCTTTTTCTCCAGCAAATATTTGCCCGAGGGCTGCTACTTGAATAATTCAAAGACAAACACACACACACACAGAGACTAATCCTGTTTGTTATAATTACAAATGCAAATAACGAGGCGGGCTTTTGTATGGCAACGTCCTGGCAACAACCTGCCAGGGCTTTCGCCGAGCAAACAAACCTGAAAAACCAACCTAAGCCCTACCCCCCGTCTCACACTCACCTGCAAAAAGAGCACAGCAGCCCGGGGAACAACCCCGAAAAGGCCGAGTTAGACATCAAAATTGAATGGGGGATACCGCTGACAAGGACACAACAGACAGACGGCAGGATATTGGGTATACAAAAAAGATTTATGTCGCTTTGAAAGCCGAGAAACAGGAAAACTCCGAAAGTCAATGACATGTTGACACTTTTAACGTTTCTACCGGGTTTTTCTTAAGTGCGAAATTGTGTTTTTACCAGCAGGTAGAAAAGCCCAAATCGTCATTTAAATATATTTTAAAGCTGAACGTTAGCCCTGAAATATATGAAATATCCCGCAGCCTTTCGACTTGGAACTTCTTGACCAAAAAGTAGTATTACTCTAACCTGCAGCTACATCACTGATCCCAAAGCGAATATGGCTTTTATATCCCTAGAAAATGCAAAAGGATACACTTTGTTGAACCGTACTATGCGTCGGTCCTCTTCA
>VNJV01007613.1:0-20644 GCA_008042635.1 Drosophila nikananu
ACGATGTTGGGGAGAACTGGCAGCGGAATTTGAGATATTGGCAAATAGCTTGACAGGGCTCTAAGCAAATCAAACGCCGCCCGATCAATATCTTTCGGAGGCATAAGACAAATGTTTGTCGCCAAGATTGCCAGATATGATAGATATAGGATGGAATTCGGATAAGAGATTGTTGCGGAATGCCTATAAATATTATAGCAAATTGTTGTACTTATGTTTTATTACTTTGTTTATCATAAAATTTTTATTTGATGCTGTAACAAAGCTCAGGATTTTTATTGTGTTTTTCAGCAGCTTTTTGGTTTTATTTTCTACGGTTAATGTTAATAAATATTTATTGCAGGCACAAATTCTTTAATGGGATTTTAAAAATAGGTATTTATTCATTGGATTGTGAACAAGACAATTAATATGAAACATAAAAGCTAAACAAGTTCTTCTATTAATGAAAATATTTTCTTGTCTGGCTATGACCTTTAACCAATTTGTAATTATAAATAATAAAAAAAAAACAGAATGGAAGATTTTTTTAATTTAGTTAGTTTGAAGTGGTGAGGTCTTTAATTAGTGCTTAGTTAGTTAAGTTTTAAATATTTAAAATTTAAATGGCGAATAGGAATATACATACTTATTTGGCAGTCATTTGATTTTTGTCAATTATAAATACCGATAAGAAGGCCTTAAATATGGCTTAATGCAAATAGATATTCGTAATCAACGTTTAAAAATTACCCAAATGGCTTACCTAGTATAAAAATGTGAAAAGTTAAACTTTTCTTGAAATGTTGATCATTAAATGCATTTTATTTTTGAAAAAATTAAGAAACATTTTGTTTCTTTCGCATATCATATATCGACTCTGCGTTTAATGCTAATCTAGAATATACAAAGAGTATACAGGATCGGAAATAACTTTTGACTAAAAAGGTATTACTCTGCAAGGGTATAATGAAAGATGAATAAATCAGAAGCTAAATAAAAATATAAAGAATAAATTTATTTATATACAAATAATTTAATTTACAATTTAAAAACCTATTTTTAAATCTAATATACTTCATAAAATCTAAAACCTAACAAAATTCATTTGGCTTTAAACCAAACTTAGTTGTAAAAGAGCCTACGAAAACTTAAGCTCGAATAAAATGTCTTCCCATATTGTTTAAATAAACCCCAATTGGGCTTAGTCAACCCCAAAGTTCAAAGTTCCTCTCTATTCCCAGCTTACTTAACTGAACAAAAAAAAAACAGCACTTTTTGACACTTTTTCAGGCAACACCCACAACAAACAAACAACCAACAGCCGCCGCTCTGGCATGACATATCAGAAAATTATGATTGTATCTTAAAAAACACACACAAGTGGCCATTAAGCGGGGGCAAACGGCCGCGGGACGGGCGACTGTGCAGACTGCACTCGGGCCAAACGATGGGAAAAAACTCGGAGCTAGAAGAAAAAAGTAACAACAAAATAAAAATACACAAAACCCAGATCGCACTATAAGAGATCACTTTGGCCTGGGCCTGGCCATTAGCATGGAAAGCGGAGACAAAGACACAGAATCGACTTACATAAAACGTTTTCGGGGCTTTAAAGGCGACACATTTACACGGCTGGCCGAAAATCGCTCGAAACAATTGCCAACGAGCCGCAGAAAAAAGAGTTTGTTCCACAAACAAGTTGGCCACGTCACGATCGCACTTTGACAGAGGCTGTTCCCCCTCAGAGTTCAGCTACAGCTTCAGCTTCAGTTTAGTTGGTTAGTTGGTCAGCGCGGACAAGACAGTTGGAAAATCGCAAAATGACTACAACAGGCTTTGTCTCCGTCTCTGTTTTCCTCGATCGATGTTTAGTTGCGCAATTGTCGGACCAAGACCTCCTCCGCCGAAACGATCCTCTCCTCCACCGAGGAGACATTTGCTGATCGATCGATCGGGCGAATTGTTTGCATGCGTTAATTGCACTTGTCCACGCACGGCCTCCCCTGCAGCGAAGTCCCCCCCAAGACGTCGTAATGTATATCCCCTGCTCAGCCCAAGATTTATTATATTTATGGCTGCGACTGTCGATAACTAGAACAAACATTTTCGCCTTGATTTATGCCCGCCAATCTGGCAGTTTGTTTGCCTATGTTTGGACAATGGCCTGATGTGGGAGGTTCACTGCCTCTGGGCGGGGTTTTGGAGGAGGTAATGGATCCATTTGAACATTTAAACGCACTTTGAAAGGTTTTTAAAAGACCAAACTCAGTCTGGAGGGGTATATGGAGTTGAAGGAAGGCAGCAAAAGTATAGATGGATAATAGTCTATATTGCATAGATAATCAATATTGTTTAGCTTTTTAACAAGTTTTATACTTTAACTTATTAGAGATTTTTCATTGTTGACTACACTATACAAGTAAGTATTTTTGTATCTAGTCACTGCCTAGTCGACCTACTTCATTTAAATTACATTCTTCAAAAAACCTAACCATGGCTTAAGTGACTTGACAGTTATAGATTTGTGGCTTGATTTATGCAGTAGGCAAAGCGATTTATATTTGTTTCTTTCGTGATTGAGGCTTTGAAGGTTTTTCTCGGCTTGAGCATTAACTCAGACTCTGAACTGGACAATGGGCCTCGGGGTTGGTTCAATTAGAAAGTGAATGCAGTGCACATTCCACGCAATGCGATCCAAGGCGTTGCACAACGCTGCGTATGCGTAATGTGGCATAAATGGATATGGGTATATCCGGTTAACTTTGTACTTCCACCCAGATGACATCCGTTTGGTATTATGAAATCTTTGGACTTCCGAAAGCCTTTTGTAGATCCAATTACGCTTTTGTTTGGTGGGTTTTGATGAGAGCTTATAACAAATTTGTTGTAAATAAAGTGGGGAAGAAATTAAGTAAGTAAAGCTTATAAAAAAGTATTTCCAAGATATTGCCACTACACAAGTGCTGATACGAACACAAAAATAAATTAAATACATGCTGCATAATTTATCAATTGAAAAAACCAATAAAAATTCGCTTCCTTCATAATTCTTCAAAGTTGCTTATCATTTTTTCTGTAGTGTAAATTTGCGAAATTAAACCAGTTACATTTTGAAACCCAGCCAATGTAGACGTTATTTTTTTCTTAACGGCTTCTTAACACTTTGGCTAATTAAAACATTTCCAAGCAAAGGGGATTCTTGCACGTTGCCCGCAGACGCATGCTAACCATATTTAGCCGGATTTTGTTGGTCTTTCATTCTTTGTGCCGCCAAAGGGGTTGAGATTGGGCTTCGATTGGGTTTCGGTCGAGCTTAGATCGGTCTCCGATCGGGTTATTAGCGTTTGATAAAAGGGGTGATGGGGACTGTCAATTAGCCCGGTCCGGTTGCTGGCTGCCAGACCAATTTTGTCGCCGGCTCAATTGTGAGATTACCGCCGCCAAGTTGGTCCGAATGGCTGGCATTTCGGCATTATTACCGCATCGCGGTCTGGCAAAACCAGACGTCGTTTGATCCACTTTCGACGGGTCCGCGCTCACAGCCCGATCTCTGCATTTCGCACATTTAATGCGATTTTGCGCATTTGCGCGTTTGAAATTAAGCGAGTGACGAAATGGAACCGCCGCACAGTTGACGGATAGATACTTTTGCCTTGCAAAAATCATAACTCTTGAACCAACTGGGATATTTTCATAATTTTTTTTTTAAATGAAAGGTAATTTAAGTACATTTCGAATAAGTGGTCAACCAATATGGTGTGATAAATAGAACATTTTATATACGAAATCTAATGTTTTTTAATGCAGTTTTCTCCATTTTTATCCGATTTCGGAATATACTTTTTGATTGTTTTCTCTGAAAATGCTAATATGGTACATATTTAGTTTTATAAAAACCAAAAAAAAAAAATTTTAAGCAAAAAAAAAACAAATTTTTTTTTATAATTCAAATTTCCTCTTTTTGACCAATTTTCAATCATTTAGGCACTTTTTGTTCAAAATAATTAATTAATTTTACATCATTAAATATTTTTTAAAGAATATTAAATCATTATACATTCATTTCAAGTCATTAAGAGTCCTTACAAAGTCAGGAATTGAAAAACAAGCCGCCAATACAGGAAAATATGAATGCCCGCCATACAATTTCGTACTGCGCTTGTAGCAGAATTTGCTCTGAGACGCGCGCTTTTTACGCTGAGTTCAAAGTATCTTTTGCTTTGGAATTTCTTGGGGGCAGATTGGGGCAGCCGATCTCTTTTGAATATGATAAAGAACATATTCAGGAACAACACCTCATACGCCAAACCCATAAGTCGGCGTAAGTTCATATTTTTATTTTCCATCAAAGTTGAAAAATAGGTCCAAAATTAGTACTTTAGTAAAACAGGTGTGCCTGCACGTGCAACAAATATTATAATTTCATTCTACCTTGGTTTTACCGGGATTTGATGACCCTTTCGATAGACACCATAACCATGCCGGTCGGTTACATATTTTACCTAAAAATCGACCTCAAAGTCTGAATTTTTCTAAAAAACGACATGTTTTTTTTGCAACCCAAAAAAGGTTCAACTTTGAACACGTGTAACTTTTAAGATACTGAACCGATTTGAATAATTTTTTGGATTCATCCTTGTTGAACTATTACCTGTCGAATGCAATAACAAATTTCACGATCCGTTGTCATCAAAAAGTTGATTTTTGCAACGTATCTGTATCTTTCCGTCAACTGTGCGCCGCCAGCCAGGCCGAAGACCAAAGTGGATCACGGCACGCACACTGCGAGAATGTGTGTGCAGATCGATTTTTCCCGTGCTTGCAACAAACTTGCCGTTGACTCCGCTTGATTGAGTCCATGCGAAAATGAAAATGAAAACTGCAGCGAAATCGAATCGAAAATTGAATCAAAGTCCCAGTCCGAGGCGAACGCACACGCTCCACTGGCCTGGCCTGGCCGATATCCACTTGACGTTGATGTCCATGTCGATGGTGATGGTGGTCTGTCCCGGTGGCTTTGTGGTTACGTAAATGCACTTCTTACCTCTTGGACCCCTTAACCCCTGGCGAGCTGGCGGCATAAGCTCGCCAGATATTTCAATTAGCGTTTTATTTAGATTTCTTACTCTTTCGGGACAGGAGTTTCGGGATTATGCAAAGGTATCCCCAGTAAAAGTGGCATAATTGTGGGATATTGTGGGTTATTAGATGAGAATATATTAAACTATTTCGAATATAATTATTAATTGAGTTACAATTGTATGTATTTATTTATAGGAAAACCAAACATTTTAAGTTTAAAATATTTGAGTTATCCCCTTTATGTTCATTTTGTAAAACACACATTACCCTTTTGTTGTATTATTTTACAAGTTTTATTTTCTATATACTTTTTTATCACAAAACAACAAAAATAAATAATTTTGTTATGTGCTTAATACTCTTTTAGTTGCTTGTGAGATTCGTTTCTAGTAATCTTCGCTGCTGGACTCCTCCTGCTGACTGTGAGCATTGGCCTCCACGTAGCCCTCTTCGCTGCTGCCCTCGTACTCCTGATGGTCATCGCCACCCTCGCCCTCCTCCTCCTCTCCACCCTCGTCCTTTTCCGCCTGGCCAGCACCCTCGTCGTAGTCCTCGTGCACCTTGTACTGACCATTTCCCTGGTGTGGAGCTGCTGCCGCCTCGTCTTCTTCGGCTTCATCGGCCTCGGAGCTGTCATGTTTCACCTGGTTCGCCACCGCCCCGCCGGCGGCATCTCCCTCGGTTCCATGACCGTGCAGTGTCTTCACGCCATTGGTGATGACCTCCGCCTGGAATCCATTGGCATCGTCGGCCGTGTACTTAACCACACGCAAGGTGCCATCCGGATCGACTACGCTGCGCGGAGGCCATGGAGAAATATATTATATTAATTCAACGCGAGATTTAGTGTTTGTCTGGGGTAACAAAAATTATTATTATTATTTGGTAACTAGTGTTTGTGTATGTTTGTTAAATGGAACTTTGTAGGGTATTCAAATTTTATTTTTCTAGAATGTGAATTGTATTTGCATTAAGATGAATTATTTTATAGGTTAATTTTTAACTAGTAATATTTGTAAGATTGAAAACAAATATCCTTGAATGGCATCCATAGTATTTGGATTCTTTTCCATCAGTAAATTATTTTTTTCTGCAGAAATATTTAGAGTTCAAACACACAATTTAAGCAAAATATAATAAATAACAGCAATGAGTTTAAAATACGGAAAATAAATAGTCTAAAAATTGTTCATGCTTTTGTTCATATTTCAAATTATTTTGTATACATATGTTTTTAGGATAACGACATAATTTTTAATATAAAATCAAAGTATCCAAAACGTATAACTAACCAAAAAAGTGTTTTCTTAATCAAAATGCTTTTCTGTATTGGTTTTTCTGTATTGAAATTGGACAAGTTTTAAGTTAAGTTTAATTAAAATTTTTTTAAGGATTGATTCGATGCTAGATCTACTCGGTTGTTGATGCTGATCAAAAATATATAAGGTCGAAAATGGCTCCTTTACTGCGACACAAATTTCCCATAACTAATTATGGGAATATAAAATCGTAAATTATTTTAATATTCAGTAAAATATTATCTAATCTAATAATGTTATAAGATTCTCCATTAGTAGCTGTGCCTGTTATACCCTCACTGCATATGGTAAGTGGTATTAAATTGCCTACAAAACGCCATATCAATTTCAGCTCAGTGTGACGCTAATGAATGCGTTGACAAGTTGTCCCCATCCCGGCCAGCGGCACCCCTCATCTTCGCACTGCCGAGAGTGGACATGGGGACTCACCTGTAGACGCCGCGCACCTCGTCCCCGGTGCGCGTCTCCTTGCGATTGTGCAGCACGCGCGTCTTGCCATCCTCGACGCCATAGGCGAAGCTATACTCGGGCCGGGCCACATAGTCCACGGTGCGTCCGTCGTGGACGGTGACCAGATGCTCTGGCCCCGCCACCGGACCCTCGAAGCGCGCAAAGGAATAGCCGACAGCCTCGCAAGAGCCGATCATTCCGAGTCCGGCAATTAGCGCCAGCAGGGGCCAATCTCCGAGAGCGGCGCGTGCTCCTCTGCGGCCCGCAATGCGGAAGCCGAAACGGGTTCCCAGCTCACATCCATCTCGATATCCATCTCCAGCTGGGCTGGTTACGCGTCGCTTCTTCATGGCTCTATCGATGGGCCGCCGATTCTCGCATACTAAGCGTGAAATGTCGCACTTGCCCGCTATTTATATAGCCGTAGATCTTTGGGATTTGGGCGGAAAATGCCTACCCTATTGTGGTCACAAGCATTTCCGCGAAATTATGCGCTTCACTGGCCATCAAACGGCAGTCAAGTGGAACTGCTGTCCAGCTCTGGCCGGGATGTGGTCAACCGATGACGTTTGCCCAGAAATTGCAGCATTTTCAGCATTTACACAATGCCCACCACCACCTGACGTCATCGATCTTTATGAATGATGAGGTCGAGAAGGAGATGGTGGGGTAGTTGAGGGAAAATCTCTTAAATGCCACGATCCCTGATTGACCATCGCACATCGCGGTGCAATTTGTTCAGCTGGGAAATCGCTTTAAGTGCGTTCAGTACACCAGCTCGTTAGGCACACTGCGAGAAAAGTTGTAGAAAAATATCAGGGAATAAAATATATTGATTTCATTTCATTCTGAGAAATTTACAAAAGGCTGAAGATATCAGAATCATTCGCAGGCACAGGAATTTCAATTGAAACCCAGGGAACTGTTTTAAAAACCTATTTAAATTCTTGTAATTAATATGAATATATAAATTATTATCATAATATTGCAAAATGTTATTGTTGCAGTTTTTTCCCCTGCTTAACTGGCCAAATGATCGAACATGGAACCACTGGCGATGGCCAAGATAAGCCACCTCCACGTCCACGTCCCCGGGGGACGGAGACAAGCACAGCTGCAGCCGTTGAAGCTTTGACCTTTTTCTGAGGGTCTGCAAGGAAAAATTTACTAAAAAAAACGAAATATAAAAACCAGCAAAGAGGCAGCCAAAATATGGCTATTATTTTGGCTGCTTCTAATTTATAAGCGAAGCGCGCGCAGCGGCTGCCATTGTTGGCAATGGTTGAAAAATGCATATATCATTGGCCTCTGGAACTCGCCGGCTGTTTGTTGTGCACAGTAGTTAAAAGAGTCTGGGGACTCTATGCCACTCCACTGGCTATCGTGGGAAAACCCGTTGTGTGTGTGTGTGTACAGTATTATAGTATAGTTTTGTGTGTGTGCTGTGCGCAGAAAGCGTCGCTTAATTACCAAGATTACACAAATGCTGCTACTACCTGCCGTTGGGGCTGAGGCAACGAGAATCGCACATGGATCGGCGCGAATCTCTTTTGGCTTTTGGCTGCCATTAACGTAATTAAGACGCAGCTCGTTTGCCCTTTAGCGGCATTAGGCTTTAGCCCGACGACGACGACTACGGACACGCAACAAAATGTGTCACTGCATTATGACTCCAATGGCGCAATGCAAATGCCTGTCGGCCGGGGCATAGCCACTGTCTTGGGCTCTATTAAAGCGAAACTAAGCCACATGACAGCGAGTCATGTCTGCTCCTGCCTAAGGCCTCTGTTGAATCTGAATCTGAATCGGAGTCGGAGTCGGAGACGGAGACGGGGTCTGTTTCTGAGGCTGACATCGACCAGCTAACTGGGGTGTCCTAAGCAGCCGGCAGCCAGGAAAGATCTGTGCGAGCAGATAAATTGCACATGCCACTGTGCTATTACACTCCAAGAATTGTATAGAAATATTCATTCATTACTTTTTGGTGATTTTTTATTTAAGCAGCATGTTTTTAAAGTCGAAATTAATTACACATTAGTTAAGATGCTAAGCATCTATTGATAAAGGATAAGAGGTGGCTTCGCTCTACAGCACCTGAATATCTATCTGAATATCTTTGCTTTTAAGATTTTAGATTATGCTTTTGGAAATTGTAATATTTCCAATAAATAAAATTCGTTCAGTGCACAAGTGTGTGCTTTTCTATGGACGATTATGTAAGGCATCCCAGTGCGCCGGCTTCTGCCCCATTTCGAGTGAAACCAGCTTTTGCTTTGGCTTCGTTTTCATTTTCATTTGCACCAACCAAGAGTGGGACGTAGCTGGAGCGGTGATCTCGATCTGGACCGCGTCGCTGCCTGGTCAGCTTCCCCCATTCCGGATTGCAACACTCACTCGAAAGCGAGGCGGGAAAAGTTTACTCAATCAAGTTGGCTGTGGCATTTTCATTCATTTCACACACACACACCACAGGTCGAACGAGCAGCGCACACCGAACCGAAATAACTTCGATAAATTGTTATAGTACGATTTTGTATGATTTAATAGATAGTTTCTGCCATGATTTGCGTATCCCGTCTGGCCGTAATAAACCTGGGCACCGTTTGGCGGCGATCGGCCGCCTCAGAGGAGGAGTCCGATAGCAAAGTTAAGGGTATGCAAGCCAGTCAAGAAAAAATGTAATTATTAATTAGAAATTAGAAATAGTTTCAGCGAAAGCACCTGTGACTTCGAGGGACTTTCAGAGGCCCCTCACGCTGCACACAAGAAGGGGTTACATCAAATGGTTCAGCAGACTGAGCCACTGCAAGAGGTCTTCTCGGTCCCTTCAGGGCAAAATGTACTCCCATTATCCCAGGAATTAGAGATCTGCCGCTTCAGAGACCTGATCCCATCTACGGAACCCAGCGACCGGCAATTAAAACTGCAACTGGTGTGGAGATTAGCTCACGTCGCGCTCTTATTGGTGACCCATTTTGTTGATGTTGTTTTGTTTTCGAAGCTGCTCAGCTGGGAGCCGGTTGTGTGCCGTCCAGTTGCGAATGTTGGTCAGTGGAGCGATTGCCGCCGCTGGCCTGGCCTATCCTGCCCTGGTAAATGGCCGCTTTTCCAGGCTCGCTTTTCTCGTTTTTTCCAGGCTTTAATCTGGCCACAGGCAAATTAGTCAAATGGTAACAATTATATAATAATCTAGTTACACTCGGACACTCGGCCGCTGCTGGACCGAGTGTCCCGGCGAGAAGTGGGCGTTGCAGCGGGCTGCCTTTCACTTTTTCTGGATCGGATCGGTCCGGGGCCAGCTGTGCCAGGATATATATCAGGCGGCACGATTATACAATGCTTCGATGCTGGATCGGCACGTAATTAGTTGCCTGCGACGAAAATAAAACTACACAGAACCAAATAAAATATAATATGATTGTGAATGATTTGTAAAATCTTCATGACATCCACTAGTCAGGTGCAGCTAAGCTTGAGGGTATGAAAACTATACTATACTATAGTAGGATCTTCCCAAATTGAATTCATATTATAGAGTATTTAAAATCGCTTTTATTCGCCATGTATGGCAAACAATTGCAAACACACTCTGAATGTTTGAATGTTCTCCGAGCCACGCTTTTCAATTGAGACATTATTCAATTTGTGACAATCGCGAGAAACCCGAAGCCGAGACTGAAACGAAAAAAATACAAGAAGACCGAACGAGTAAACAAAAAAGAGCTAAAAACAATTAACTGCATTTTGGCGATTTCCCAAAGCGATGTTCTAATTTTGCAACGAAGAGAAGACAAAACAAAACAAAAAAAATGCCTCGCTGGGCCCAAAGTTGTGAACATTTAATGAGCACCAAAATCGTAAATTTAATTTATATCGTTTTCTAAGCTTTTTGTCAGACGACAAATTTCGTAATTTGGTGCCTTTGCTTTTGCTTTCCGCTGATTCGTGTAAACTGTGCCGACGCTCGGCTCGGATCGCAGCCGGAGCCTGGTTGCATGTCAAAGGCGCATGAAACGCCGCCAGGCTGCCACAAGAATCAAATGACACTCGGCCTGGTCCATTTTCGGTCAGTGGCGAGCTCCGCAAAAAATTATCTATGCAACAAGCAGTATGCCTCGCATGATATATCCAGCATACCCGCAGTGAGCAGCCTTAATTGGCACCTCGACACTTGGCCAGGACCGAATGCCTGTGTAGGTGCACTTGGACGGCGGACTTTGCTGCCAGATTTATGTTCTGTATCCACATGCATTGCCAAACTGGCGGTTTCGCACTTTGGTACATTAAGGCACTGCCACAGGGACTCTCTGTGGCTTCTGGCTTCTGGCCCCCTGACAGTTGGAAGCTGGAAACTGCCGCCGCTTTATGATAAAGTATTCCCGCCAATGGTCACGCAATAAATTTTTGACATGACTTACGCACGTCCAATAAGGCTGATGGGGGGCAATAGATATGAGTGGTGGCCAGTCTGCAGATCTAAGTGATCCGCAATGGAGCAACCGAGCACTTGTACAACTTTTATGGGAGTCAACAGAGGCCACACGGCGTATGAGCGATTAAATCTGAAATAATATCTTTAGACCTTGAATTTCGGGGCTGTTAAAGTTTATCTTTAATATAAAAACATGTAATAGAAGGGGGCTATTTTTCAAAGGTAATTTTGACAGGCCTAGATAAGGGTGAATTTCAGATTCGGTGTGAGCTTTTAATTTTGGTGAAACCGATTGTTAATTTCTAAACTATTATATGTAGGCTACTAAAAAATATATATTAATGGTTGCTCTAAACCTACTATAAATATTATTATTTATGTGTAAAAACTAACATTACAATATTATATATATGACCTACTTTTTATTTAATTTAATCGAAATCTGTCTACATTTTTGTTTTTAATTTATCTTATGCGTATTTCCTCTTTTTTAAGACGCACCTTTACAATTGCATCTAAGCCCCAGAAATGTCAGCGATTAGCCGGGAATTTAATTTGGCTGCACCCTAGCCACCAACCATCACCAACAAAAGGCAATTTCCATCGGCGCGTAGAACCGCCCACCTTGAGGCCCATTTAAATATGTAAATAATATAATAAATCCAATTTTCTATAACTCAATTATGAATGCACGCGGGCAGGTTAAAGTCAGGCAGAAACATCTGTAAATCGATTGATTGCACTTCGCTTACAGATTGCAATTATCCAGGCATTTAAACAAACGTCGTTAATTACCTAAACCATCATTCAGACAGTCTGTGTGAGAGAGCAGCAATTACAATTGGCGTTTATTGAGATACAGCGATAAAAACCAGTGGTAATTGACATTTAAGGCAATTCATTAACGCGGCTAACACATAGGGGAGTCAAAAAGCCAAATATCAAACAGGTGGACTACCGAAAAAATACACCTTTAATCATGCACTAGATTTGGGGATAGGTTTTTTTTTTAGAAAATGTACCACTAAAAAATGTTGCCTCTATTTTGCTTGTTCAATTTTTCAGCGCGCACATTTGCATACGTGCTGCAACGGCGCCACGATTCTCTTCGGTTCCCACCAGCCGCCATCCAGTTAAAGTCGCGCGGATTTGGAGAGTCGAGTTGTTAGCGGCAATTATTGTAACATGCGGACGGGGCTGCATAAATCAGCTTAATTGCTATATTTAAATTCTAAATTTGGAGTTTTGGCCAAGTGCGCCGTCGTCTAGTTGTGCAAGTGACACGGTCAGGCGTCCTTTTTTTTTTGTTTGCTTTGCGCGCGAAACGTTATAAATGCGTGGGTTTATTTTTTGGACAGCAAATGTAATTTATGCAAATTAATATATTTTTTATGGAAATTTTTTTAACGTTGCTTGAAATCGTTTAGAATGTTCTTATAATGAGAATTTGATTATATTCATTAACAAGTAGAGTAATTGAAAAGCGAAATAGCCTAAATTTTCAAATAAAAAATATAGTTGAAATGTATTTTAAAATTTAACATAAAATGCTTTGATTTTTATCATTCCTGGATTAAATTAACCAGGACACCAATGAACATAAGTAAATAGTATATATTTGGCTCGTAAAATTATTGATCTGTTTACTTTTTTAAGTTACAATTCAAATTTAAATCCAACCGACAAGTGTTGATAAACTAACAATTATCGAAATATTGATGTCGCCACCACCAGTTAGTTTTTTTTGTGCTCTTATTCGATTTGATATCGATTGGCGATAACTTATGTTCGCGTTTGTTGTTTTGCGCGAAACCCTTCCAACACTAGAATTAAAGCGGCTAAATACGCGAATTGCGCATTTTATTTTCGTTTATTTAAGCTACGAAATGTCGACGACCAATGACGAAAGTTCCCCGCTCAAGAGCGGCAAGGATCCCGATTTAAACGAACAAGCAAAACAAGAGCTCTTTTCCACGGACGTGGAAATGGAACTGCAGGAATCCGATACGGAATTCAATCCACCGTACGCGGACAGCGAAGAAACGGTTCCCTTTCGTCGAGATAGCGTGGAGACGGTTCCTTTTCAACGGGACCATGATGATGAAGCAAGGCCGAAAAGCGTGGAGTCGGAGCCCGGTAATGGAGACAGCATAAGTACGGAGAAACTTAATAGGAACAGCCCAGACAAGAAGGGGCGTGGAACAGACAGTACGGATACCGAGCTCCCTAAGGCGAATAGCCGGGATCCCGGAAGGAAACGTACCTGCACCGATTCGGATGTGGAAATGCTATCGGCCAATTCGGATGCCACAGAAACGGAACCGAGAAAGAAGGCTTCTTCTAAGAAGGAGCGCCGCAGGAAGGTCAGGGAGCGACCTGCACCCCCGCAAGCGCCACCGCAGAAGCTCAATTGGAAGCTGAACCTGCGTATCTTGATCTCCAATTTGTACATGAGCAGCGAGAGCCGGCTGCCCGGTGCCTGCGTGCCCAAGTGTCTGCACAACACCAGCCAGTGTGTGAACAAGCACCGCAACTCCATTCTGCCAGACGCCCCCAGCTTCACAGCCACGCAGACACTGCGGAGCACGCTGCAAGGTCAGCACTACGACACCTTCCTTGACATCCTGGAAATGATGGTGCTGCAGTGTGTCTATCCCGGAGACAGTATCCTCGAACGACTCATAGACATGACCATGGTTAGAGAGACTGGCTATCCCTATCGATGTAGTGCATTCAATTAATTGGATTAAATTTCCTTTCAGATACTCATACCCAAGGATATAAGCGTCAAGGAGATGGGCGACACTTACAACAAGGTAATACGCACCTTCTTCCTCCTGATCGACGCCTTTCCGCCCTGCTGGACGGCCCTGCGTCCCTACTACCTCAACTTCCTAGGCATCCAAAAGCCCGCCGCAAGGGAAGTTCGCTCAAATAATACACCGCCACAGAAACTGAAGTTCTATTTGGATCTTCTAGAAGAGAACATCGCTCAGTGTAGTGACGAGGAGATCCGCGAAAACACCAAGTTCTACGAGAAGTTTGTATTCAATTATTCCGAAGAGGAGGATGCCAATATGTCGCAGGATACTGTGTTTCGACGTCACGTCCATCAGTACGACTGGCTGAGTGGCAAACTTTGCCTAGACGACTTCAAAAAGATGTCGGCCTCGGTACGCCTGGCCAGACTCTGTGATGTACTTAACATGCTTACCTGGATCCTGGAAATGGAGTTCCTTTCATGGCTGGACCACAATCGTCTTCGACAGGCAGAGTCGGAGTTCTTTCAGGAGGACACCAAGCCGTTTGCATCGATCGTCTTCGAAATGTCGGCCAGCACACGGCTCACCGACACCGTTCGACAGGTGATGCGACTGTACGGACTGGCGGCGTCCAAGTCCATGTATCCGGAACGGCAAAGGATTCTTCAGGTAAGAGCTGGTGAGCAAGGAGTGCGATTAACATTAAGTAATTATTACTTTTCCCTCTCCCAGCGACTCATAGTCCTCGCTGTGGAGGCCAGCAACACGTCCGAGATAAAGTATGAGGAACACAAGGCGATATATCCGCACTTGGGCCCCCAGACCCGCCTGCTGATCGCAGAGTTCTTCAAGATCTTCAAGTCAAAGAACCCCAGATACATAAGCACATACCTGAAAACCATTCCGCAGCTGGCTCAGCCCTATCTGCGTTACGAGTTCACCGATCACTTTCTGCAGCTATTCTACTTTCCCAAGAACTTGCCCTTTGGTCCGGAGAAGGTTTGCGACGAGTTCATAGCTTGCCATTGGCAGAAGTACAAGCCAAAGAGCGAAATCGAAGAGGATGACGAACAATTGTCGCGGGAAGATTACCTCAAGCTGCTGCTCAATGCGCTAAAGGACTACGATGCATGGATCAATCTCGCAGGCTTCTGGAAGTGCCTAAAGAACAAACGGCAGGTGCAGCCCATTCAAACACGGACTAGTAGTCCGCTCGCAACGCCGGTGGGCGTAATAACCGGCGACCCGGGCAAGGTGTTCATGCTGGACGAAATGGAAGAGGAGGTGCACACATGGAAGGAACGCATGGACACCAAGGTAATCATTGGCCGGCCCATGGTTAATCTGCCCATCGCCAGGATCAATACAACCAAGATGTGCGTTCGCTATGGCGAAGATGTTCGTCAGCTGCGCTATCTTCGCCGCCTACTGCAGAACGAGGTGCAAAATAAAGAGGGTATCGAAGTGTCCGATTGGCTGACCTATCTGAATGCCTTACTGGGCGACGATGAGCCCATGCCACAGCCAGAGACTACGTCTGCCAACGAATCGGAGGCAACCTAAACTAATACGTAACATTAAGTGCACGAAAGTTCAAATCACGTTAAAGTTATTTTAAGCTCATTGAAGGAAGCGCTCAGCGATTTAGTTTCGAATAAGATTCATTATTTCTCATTTTGTCATTGTTTCCGTTTCTGTATTTCTCCATTGCAAATATATATATTTATGCGGTAACTAAATACACAATTACGTACACATTTACATATATAAATACAGCTACTACGCTTGTACATACATTAATAAATATATATATATGTGTATAATTACAATATTATCGCGTTTCGTTTTTAAGCACTTTTTGCTTGTTTGTTTTTTGCAGTTTTCCATTTGCCTAACGATTCTTGTCTTTGTTCATTGTATGTCTAAATTCTTTGCTGTTTTACATTTTACACATTCCAACTAATCATTATAATTAGGCTCTTAAATGCTAATCTCACTACGTCACTTATTTTTGTAAAGTATATATTCATAGGCGTGGGAGAGGGCAGGTAGGTCGTGGAGGGAGGGGAAGCTGTGTGTATGTGCAGATCAGTATTTCATATTTCCTCAGAAGGATCCTCCAAAAAACGGATGCTCAAGCCTTGCTCTGCTAGGATCTTGGGAGTTGGGCTGGCTTGCTTTTAATTTGTTAACACTACACATTTATCAACATTTATTTATTATTGTTTATTCCATATAGGCTAGGTTTTTCGTTCTCTTCCCGGCTTTGCAATTAATTCGTATACATTTAAGAGTTTTTGTTTCTTTTTTGTTGCGCTTTGAAGTTTATAGGAACTTGATGCAGGAGCCGATGAGTTCGGCCCTGCTGAAGGTTTTAAAAGTATTTAAACAGACGATAGATCAAGGGTCGGAACCCGGGTATAGTCACGAAATATGTAGTCAGTCGGGGGAAGCTAGGGTAACAACATATGTAGGATCAAAGACCTTATGATAAAATGAGTAACGCCAAAAGATACACAATGTTTAGGATCAAACAATTAATGAAAACAAGATAAATAACGCCATACACATAAGCTCTTGCTTGATCTGTCCATACTCACGCTGAAAGACTGCTTGCAAATGGCAATTCAAATGTATGGACGTTATGTATCTTGTTTTTATAAGGCCTTCGGGATTATATAGCATAAAAAGTCGCAGTTTGTATTTTTAGAAAATATATTATTTTCTTCTTTTTAAAAATGGGGCTTGTTTTTGTTTTACAATTTAGTTAAACTCTCTCCTTACCTTCGCCGGCTTTCCTCTCTCTATCTCGGTCTTTATACATATACAAATTGGAGTTGGGCTTTTTTTGTACAGAACTTATTATCGTAATTAATTAATTAAGAATTAATTAGTTTGCGTTTACTTCATTAACTAATATAAAGACAAGGGCCTTGTGTGGGTTCTCCAATCTATGCCAGGATGTAGAAATTAAAACTACCAAGACTAAAATCAATTAAAATTAACAAAACGCTGCTCTTTAAAAACTATGGCTCTGTAGGGACTACGAAATTGGGTTATTTTCGACCACTCTTACCAACTATTAGAATTTTCTTTGCTTGCCGCTATAGCAATTAAATAATTAAGCTAGGAATTTCCGTTAAAACAAATTGAATTTGTGTAGGCCCCAAACTCGGTAAAAACCGCCTCACAAGAATCGGTCACTGCCTGACTATGTCAGGAAGTGCGTGTAAAACAATATTTCTTAAACGTTAAAGACCTAATAAAAACAGTTTAAAAGTGAGTGTTGGATTAACAAATTTAAAATTTGAAACGTATTTCGCCACTTTGTGAAGCTCAGCCAGTTCTCACTTCGCTCGTTCATTTCAACTTACACGCAATGACTTTTAGCTTATCTTGTGTTTAGTACTTCCTTCTGTTTTTCCTTTAAGCAATTTTTAGTTTTCATCTAGAGTTGCTCCTAGTTACAGTTAACGGTTAGGATTATTTTTAAGTGAGTAGAAGTGTGGTCTATTCTATTTCTGGGTCAGAGTGAATGTGAGAGGTCTTTCTGCTGCGGGGTTCTAGTTTTTGCTTTAGCTTTGGGGGTTTCTGGCTTGCGGCTGGTTGGGAGCTCTCTGGGTGCTCTGGGTTGTTTGCTTGGCGCCATTTCGGTTAGCTACTTTTGAAGCGTTTGCTATACATTCATCTTGGTAAGTTCTTACGTCACACATTTAAACCTTAACAACAACAACAATGTTTCGCTACAATTAAACAACTAACAACAACGTAAGCGTACACACCAAAACATGGCTCACTTCTGGTTCAATGATAGCTGCTCCTCTTGCTGCCCTTCCTCAGGATCCTCATCCTGCTGCTGCTCCTCATCATCCTCCTCATCCACATTTTCCTCCTTAAGCATGTACTCAAGGAGCAGCTCATCGACTCATCCCTCGCGCTGCGTAGACGCCGCCGCTGACGTTGTGGCTGTCGTCACGCCATTCGATGGCGATTCGACCTTAATCACTCCCAGCTGCTGTAGCTCCTCGCGCGTATGCTGAATGCGGCCCACGACCACACCGCCCATGGTCACAAAGCTACCATCCGCTGTCACCGCGCCCAGCTGCATTGCACCGGACAAATCCCCAAGAGCGGCCACATTAAAGTGGTGCTGGTGGTGCGGCGAGCCGTCCTGCAGGTGATGTTGTGGCTGCTGCTGGGACGGTGGCGGAGGATGCTGCTGGTGGTGCTGGTGCGGCTGCTGTTGATGTTGCTGGTGGTGTTGGTGTCCTGTCAGGACAACACTGCTGGGCGGAGGCGGAGGCTGCTGCTGATGATTATGCTGCTGCTGGTGCTGATGGTGGTGTGCCGCCAACGCCATCCGTCCTAGTCACCCTTCCTCCTCCTCCGTTTTGATCTTGACAGGAACGTAGACCTTGTCCATCACATGGATCTTTATGTGGTTGTTGAGCGTGCTGGACTGGCGGAACTGCTTTTTGCAGATGACGCACTCGAAGGGCTTTTCACCTGTTATAAAAAAAGAAAGATGTGCAAGATAGAAGATAAACTCCGGCTGACCTGGTGGCCCCTACTCACCCGTGTGGATCTTCACGTGGTTGGCCAGGGTGCTCAGCTGACGGAAATGCTTAGGACAGTAGTTGCAGTTGTAGGGCTTCTCGCCCGTATGGATCTTCAGATGGTTCGTCAGCGTCGACGATTGACGGAAGGTCTTATCACAAACGTTGCATTTGTAGGGCTTCTCGCCAGTGTGGATCTTCACGTGGTTGGTCAGTGTGCTCAGCTGCCGAAAGCGACGGTCGCACACGGTACAGTGGAAGGGTTTCTCCAGCTCGCGGGGTCCTCCGCTCCCGCCGCCGGCGTTGCCATTGCTACCAGGCCCACCCTCGCCGGGGTGTTCGCCATGCCCGTTTGTACCCAGATAATGATCGCTGGACATCGTCGGACTGTGCGAGGTCAGATGCGCCAGGTGCGGTGCCTGGGACTGTTGCGGTGGCGCTGGCTGCTGCTGCTCTGCCGCTGCCGCCTGGGCCGCCGCTGCCTGGGCTGCTGCCATGGCCGCTGCTTGAGCGGCGCTATGCGCCTCCGCCGAGATCCCGCTCAGGTGCATCTGGAAAGGCAAGGGCACTTCCGTCGGCGGTGGCGGCGGTGCAGAGGGCGGTCCACTGGGCTGCTGTTGCTGCTGCTGCTGTTGTTGTTGCTGCTGGTGATGATGCTGCTGTTGCTGCTGCTGCTGTTGAACAGTCGCCGCCGCCGCTGCTGCCATGTGGCTGGGATGCGTGGCCTGGGTGACCGTATCATTGTTATTATTGTTAGCAATGGTAGTTTGGGGCTGGGTGGTCACAATGACAATGTCGCAGTTACTGCTCATCGCCGTGGCAGCGGCATGGGCATGGGGCAGGCTCTTGATATGCATCATGAACTGCTCGCTGGGATCGGGGGGGGGGTTTGGGTTTGGACTTGGTGCTGGATCTTCTGGTGGCGGGTTAACTGGATCTCCGCCTGTGACTTGAACAGAAAGCTGGCTTACGAACTAAGATCGATGCTTCAAAAATGCCACGACATGGTCATCGCTTCTTTGTTGGTGTTGTTGTTGCTAGTGCCTGGAATGGAGATCGGATCGGAGATTGGGTTTTAGTAAAGAGTGGCGGCCTGGTCTTTTGGTATGCAAAAATATGTGAGGAATTCCCAGACACACGAAAAATACCTAACTGCGAAATTATAAATCTAAATTATTCAATAGCTGACACACTTCCCCAACTGACTGGTCATTTCGTTGCTCCCCTGTGCCCCTGTCTCGTTCGCTCTGCGCCAATCCCCGCCAGAATTCTTTCTTTCTGATTTTTTTGGGTGTTTTCCCAAGGGCATAAATTATGAAGCATACCGATTATGCATTTTTAAAATCAAAATAAATAAACACCGCGCTCTCCAAATGCATGTGAAATATTATAGAGCTCTTTTGGTTTTTACGCTCGCTCGGACAGGTTACCTGCCCTTTAGGCACAGTGGACACATGACATCGGTGGAAAATTTACTAGATTAAAAAATAAATTCAATAAATAATTAACTTAACTTAATGGGGTAAAGGGAGAAGGGACCTGGCGAGTCTATAAATTGACGGTCTGGGCACGTATTCAGAATCCATAGGAGCTGGACATACCAAATTTTGTGAGCATAATCTTTTAGGTTTGATGCACCTCTCGGCAGAGCCTATAAATAGCCCTGCTCTATATAGTAGTAGCCTTGAATGGTTTTAGAAAATATTCATGACAGCTTATAAATTGGCTTTCTTTGAATGGGACTTATTGGCCAATAAGCTTTAACTTTAGTTCACCATAGCGAGATGCCACTGTACTTACACACACATACACCACTTTAGCGCTCAGGTATCTCTCTTCGTTTCTTTTAATGGAACTGACAGCGTGTTACTTTCTCGCAAATTACATGTGTTTTCCTAGCAAAATGATCAAACTTCCGTCGTGCTGGCCAACTCGAAACGTTAGTGGACTACAGGCCAGACCAGGATTTTATTTTGATTGCAATCTCACTAATTTTGGGCGGGCTTTTGGTAAAAAATTTTCCCTTTTTCAAAAGCAGTTTTTCCACTAACACGTTGCCTT
>VNJV01007621.1:0-16143 GCA_008042635.1 Drosophila nikananu
GACAGCTCAACTTCCACGTTCCTCGACTAACATCTAGAACCTTTATCCCCTTAGCAATAAATCACTGTAGGAGGGAGTTTGAGTTACATGAACCGTTTAGGGTCTTATGTGCCAATTACAAGCGCATCTTTGACAGTATAGAGGGCACTGAGAGCCTCCCTCGTCTTAAAACTGTATTGCTAGTAGAATTAGCTCGTAATATTGCATGATAAAAACTTTCCTCGTTCTTTCCTATATTTTCCTTCTCACGCGTCAATCTAGAACGCGATTCATGCCGAACGTCACGCGGCTGCGCCCCTCGGTCGGTTGGGCGGGAGGTGGATAGCGGGACTCGCGCGTAAGAAAAAAAAGAACCAGTCAATTAAATAACTGTTTTAACATTTCGTCATTAAGGTTTTCACAAAATATTTAATTTTTTAGCGCTACTATGTATTTCGTCGATTGTCTACATTAAGTTTCCAGACATTGACTGTACTTGGGATATTTTAGGACGAATCATCATAGTGGACTTTTTTAGAGTATAGTCCCAACCCCTCCAACGGAACCATACAATCCCTTGACGAGCAGTTAGATCTTGGGGATCATGCAAGTAAAGTCCATTTAATCCCCTTCCGCAAGACTTCCACCACCAGCCACCCTAAAAAGATATATTTAATAAAAGTGTATGTATAAGGTCAAACCATTTGTAATCCTTAGGGGAAGAGCATTCCGTAGGTCCCACCTCCTCGAACGTCACCTTTCTCCTTTCTCTGTTCTTTTCGCCTTCCCACCTTCCACAAGCCACACATCCCCGCGTTTTCTCAGTTTCCAGTGCTGTAAAACGGGCGTGGTTAAGCTTTTCCCGCCATAGCCTGTTTTAAATTTAAATTAATTTAAATCAGCAGGTTGCGGGCGGCTGCGCAGCTATCAAGCGGGATAAGGTCGCGGTCCTGACCAAATTCCGATCCTCCGCCTAGGCGGTGTCCCGAACAAGGGACGTTCGGGGACCGAGAAGGGGCGGTATAACCCCCGTCGTAGACCTAGGGGAAAATCCTTGGTCATCGTGGGAGCCCTGTGTAGGCCGTTCAGCCGGCTATGGAAGAAGGCAACCCCTTCGTGGGCGGTTCGGCGCTAGCAAGGTCGCCTTGCCATGCAAGGGAAGTGGACGAGGAGAAAAGGAGAAAGGCATCGCGAGAGGTAGCGTGTCTGCAGGATCTCCAGGAGCTGGGGAGCATGCTGCAGGAGGGGACCGCCAAAATAATCGACAAATCCCTGCGGCACATCACCATCGCCACGAGGGAGATGTTCGTGAAGATGACGGCCCTCCACATTTGCATCCTCAAGGCGAGTCTAGCGGCCGCCGAGGGTGAGCAGCCGCTACCGTCTGCCCAACCTGCGCTCTGAGCACGCACAGCGTGGACAAAGAGCAGCAGACTTTGACGGTGCTGAAGAAGGAGGTGGCAGCCCAAACGGAACCATGGCGACGGCTTAGCCAGCAGCTCGAGCCCGAAAGGCGCAAAAGCGCCCAAGAAGCCCCGTGCGAAGCCCCGCGTGGATGCGCAAGATCCCGCGGCGCCGCACACGGCCGCCTAAAAGCCCGAGAGCCACGGGATTCCCCAGAACAACTGGGAGGTGGTCGCGAAAAGGCCAAGACCAGCGCTTCGCACTCGTCCTGACGCCGTCATTGTGCAGGCACGAGGCATGTCCTAAAGCGAGGTGCTCGCCATGGTGACCAGGAGGGAAGACAAGCAGCAGGATACGTTAGCGCAAGGCCCACCGAGGTGCTTCAGGTGCCTGGAACTGGGGCACATTGCGATCCACTCTAAGAGCCCTGTGGACAGGAGTGGCTGCTGCATCAAATGCGGCAAGCCGGGTCACAGAGCAGCTGAGTGCAGCCAGGAGGCATCATGCTTCATCTGCTCAGCGGCCGGAAGGAAGGAGACGAAGCAAGGGGCAGGCAGAGGCAGAGGCTGCCCAGCTGCAAGCAGTGGGAACGCGAACCCTCTGGCCTAAATGCAGTTGATTTAGCTAAACCTGAATCATTGCAGAGCCGCGCAGGACCTCCTGTCGCAGACGGTACGCGAGCTCGGCTCCCAGGTCGCAGTCCTCAGCGAACCCTACAGGGTAGGCAGCAACAGGGACTGGGCTTTTGACAGTAGAGGCAGGGCGGCCCTTTGGCTCTGCGGACTGGAGACGCTGCAGATGCGGGACATAACGTTGGCGGCTACTGGGTGTACAGCTGCTACCCGGCACCCAGCCTCTCGCTGGAGTCCTACTGCAGAATCCTGGACGAGCTACGCAGCGACCTGCAAGGAAGGTGCAGCGTGGAGGTCTATGGCGACTTCAGCGCCTGGGCCATGGAATGGGGGTCCCCCGGACCAATGCCAGAGGCCGAGCGGTGCTGGAGGCCTTCGCCTCCCTGGAGGTTGTCCTTCTAAACGAAGGCTCCCGGCAGATCTTCAGAAGGCAGGCGGGGTCATTTATCGGCCTGACCTTTGCCAGTAGCGCGCTTGCCAGCCACGCAAGATGGAGGATCAGCGAAGGAGACCTCCTCACTACACTGCTAGTGATCACGAAGTGCTTGATAGGCGTCGTTGAACGTCCGAGGGGCGCCCTGCCAGTGGCCTGGAAGGCGTTCCGGCAGGACACGTTCAGGCTTCACGCTTTCACACTTGCCCTGGAGGGATTTGCGGCAGACGAGGCTGACGGAGCAAACGTGATGGCCAACAAGCTGGCGGCCGCGGTGGAAGGTGCAAACAAGGACATTCCGGCAGCACCACTCTCCGGTGTTCTGGTGGACCGAGGAGATCGCCGATCTGCGACGCACATGCCACCGCAACAGGAGGCTGCTGCAGCGTGCCAAAGGCACTCCGCGCTTCACGGCGTGCAGCGACCGCTACAAGGCGGCAAAGAAGGATGTAAAAACCGCCATCAGGAACAGCAAGCGGGAATGTTGCTTCCTCAAGCTGTGCGATGCTGCCGATGATGACCCATGGGGAGGAGCCTATAAATTGGTGGTAAGGAGACTCAACGCGGGTGGCAAAGCCCCATCTGACCCGGAAACCTTGGGGAATATAGTCAGCGCCCTGTTTCCGCGCGGAGATCAGGTCGTGCAGTTTCCCATCACGGAGCCAGGAGTCATCCATTGGGTCACGGAAGCGGTGGTTCTCCAGGCCGGTAGGAACCTAAAGCCCAAGAAGGCGCCGGGACCGGACGCGATCCCGAACAGGGCGACTAAACTGACCCTGGCGTTGCTGGCGACTGAAGGAGCTTCCATTTTCAACCAGTGCCTTCTGGAGGGGATGTTCCCCAACAGATGGAAAAGGCAAAAGCTGCTGCTGCTGTCCAAGCCCGGCAAGCCACCAGGAGAGGCGTCCTCCTACAGGCCGATATGCCTCCTGGACACGGTCGGGAAGGTCTTCGAGAAGGTGATCGCGACCAGGCTGAGCGGGGCGATCAAGGCAGCTGGTGGGCTTTCCCCGGAGCAATATGGCTTCACAAAGGGGAAGTCAACGCTGGACCCCATCACGAGGGTCGTCAAGGTGGCCGAAGAAGCGATCGCAGGATCCAGGTGGAACGGAGGGACCAAATCCTACTGCCTGATAGTCACTCTGGACATTAGGAACGCCTTCAACTCGGCAGACTGGGGCTGAACGCTGGAGTCCTTGAGGAGTTTCAACATACCGGGGTACCTGCTGAAGATAGCCCACAGTTACTTCAGCAATAGGGTGCTCACGCTGGAAACGAGCATGGGTTCCAGGGCATACAAAGTCTCATGTACGACGGAGTTCTGAGGCCGCCAATGCCAGCCAACACAAGCTTGGTGGGATTTGCCGACGATGTCGCCGTAGTGGTGGTCGCGAAGGAGCTCGCGACATTGGAGGCCGGCCCTCGCCAACGCTGCCATCCAAGCCGTGGAGACGTGGCTTGACGTCGGTGGGCTAGAGCTGGCGGCCCGCAAAACGGAGGCAGTACTGATCTTCAGCCGAAAGGTAGCTCAGTCAGCCAGTGTGTCGGTCGGAGAGACTACAATCCAGTCGCAGCGGGCAATTAAGTACCTAGGCGTCCTCATCGACACACGCCTGGCGTTTAAGGAGCACCTGGAGTATGTCCACAAGAAAGCCAGTGGGACTGCAGCAGCGCTGTCGAGAATGTTGCCGAACACGAGAAGGCCAAAGCAGGTAACAAGGAGGCTGCTAACCTCGGTGGTGACTTCTCAAATCCTATATGCAGCGTCGGTGTGGGCGAAAGCCATCAAGGTTAAAACCTTTGTGCGTGGTGTGAAGGCAACTTATAGGCTGTGCGCTATCAGGACTGCGTGCGCGTTCCGGACCATCTCTGAGGACGCGGCGCTGGTCATCGCCGGGCTGGTTCCGCTCCACGAGCTAGCCAGGGAACGGGAGGAGCTGTTTACAGCCTCGCGATCCAGGGAGACGGCGCAACCGACCACAGCCGAGCTCAAGGCTGCAGCCAGGAGCAGAAGCATGGAGAGCTGGCAGTCCAGTTGGGACTCCTCATCTAAGGGCCGATGGACGCACACCCTCATCCCAGACTTGGTGCAATGGATGGATTGGCAGGTGGACTTTTACCTCACCCAGGCACTTAGCGGACACGGCTGCTTCCACAGCTATCTGAAGCACTTCGGTCACGAGGTGGAAGACTGGTGCCCGGAGTGCGGCTCTGGCATCGTGGAGGACGCGCAACACGTCCTCTTTGAGTGCCGCAGGTTCGGCTTTGAGAGGCAGGAGCTGGAGGCTAAGGCGGGCTGCACTATCACCAAGGACACGTTGGGATACGGCAGCCACTTTCGCCGCGCACGTCTTAAAGACGCTCAGAGCCCTGGAGAGGAGGCGGAAGGAGCAGACGGAGTAGGGGTCCCCGCGTATGCGAAGCAATGCCAGGCGGCGGTACCGCACGGCGCGTAGCCCTTTAGTCTTTAGTCCTTAGTCTACCGTCCTCCCCTAATGTTTTAATGCTTTTAGTGTTATTTATGTTATTGTATGTTAGCCAGTAGTGGAAAAAAATTATGAAAAAAAGGAAGAGTGCCTGGCTGAATGGAAGGGAAGCCTCCCCGAAACTCAGAGCGGATCAGCAGCCAGCGAGTAGTAGAGCAGCAGCGGGTGAACACCACGACAGCTGCCGTTGGTACCCTTGCCACTACAGTGTCTACAGTAGCTTCCCAGATTGGAAGTACTGCCGTCACAGCTGCGAGCTCAGCGCCGGAGATGAACCAGCGTCGGTGCAGCCGCCATCTTGGAGCGGCCCGCCATTGCCAACAAATGGAGAGACCTCGCATAACGGGGTCGGACCGCCCTTGCTGGCGACGAGCAACCATCTTGTGGCGCCACTGTGTGCAACTAGCACTGCGCAGTCAGCGTATGGGTTCCTGCCACCGGGCTTCAGCCAGATGACCCAGAATGGAGTCCATGGAGCATATGGGCCAAGGAAGCTTCCGGACTTGCCTGTATTTGGAGAGCAGCCCGAGAAGTGGCCGATCTTCAGTTGTGGGATCGTGAAGACGACCCGAGCATACAACTGCACAGATCTGGAGAACAACCAGAGGTTGCTAACGGCGCTGAAGGACGAAGCCCGTGAGACGGTAAAGGCGCTACCTATCTACCCTGGGAATGTCAACGCCGTGATGGAGCAGCTGCGCTTCAGGTTCGGCCGACCGGAGCAGCTCGTACGCAGCCAAATCAACAACGTACGAGAGGTACAACCGATTTCGGAGCACAACTTGGGAAAGATCATTCCCTTTGCGTCCCGAGTGAGCAATCTGGCGGCCTTTTTGCAGTCGGCGAAGGCGGAGCAGCACCTGGGGAACCCAACCCCCATGGAGGAGCTTGTGTCCAAGCTTTCGACGAGCAAGCGAGTGGTTTGGGCCAGGCATGCTGCAACGATCGGGCCCTTTCCCACTGTAGTCCACTTCAGCTCGTGGCTGCAGGAGTATGCAAATTTGATTTGCACCGTTTTGGATGTCGACGGAATGGAGCCGAGGCGTCGAGTTCTGCACTCCAACAGGAGGATCGCGATGGAAGTTGTCCCATCTGTGGAGGGCAACACGAAATCAAGAATTGCCGAGAATTCGTTGGAGCTTTGCCGCCTGGAAGGTGGAGCATCGTGAAGAGGTACCGACTCTGCTTCACATGCCTACGAAGCGGGCACGCTACCAGATCCTGCCATATGCAATCTGAGTGTCATATAAATGGATGCAAAGGATGCATCGAATATTCTGACTACGTGCGATTTGGTAAATTTCTAACTTAAATAGTGTTTTGACAACAAATTCGACGCTATCCTTAGTGCTCTTAAGCATTAAAAACGCGATAGCAGGACCTGCCTGAAGGCTACAGTTGTAAACAAACTCATTTTTCTTAATAAGAACCATTTTTTAAATTATCTCAAATAAAAATTAAGACTTAACAAAATCGTTGTTTTGTTTTTGTTAAACATCGATTATTAATCGATTAAGTACTCACAAACATCGATGTAAGCAAACATCGATGTTTTCCAGCTACCAAGATGGGAACCAGCAGCCAGCTGTTCCCAGAAACCGCCTGGAGGGAGAAGCTCCGCGTGAAGCGGGAGCGCCCACTCAACGGTATCTAAGCTGCGTTGACACCGAAGGAGGCCGCCTTTTGTTCCGTATACTGCCGGTTACGCTGTACAGAGCTGGTCGGAGGGTGGATACCTATGCGCTCCTAGACGAAGGATCCTCCGTAACGATGATCGATGACGAGCTGCGAAGGTACCTTAGAGTGCAAGGAGAGCGACGTCAGCTTAACATCCAATGGTTCGGAGGTAGAGCAACCAAAGAGCCTACAAACGTGGTGAGTCTGCAGATAAGTGGAGTCGGAAAGACCGCTCGCCACGCATTAAGAAATGTTTATGCCGTTTCAAGCCTGAGTCTGCCGATGCAGACATTGAGTCGACAGGATATCCAGAGCTTGCAGAGAGATGAAGCCTTACAGCAACGCGGTGCCGAAGCTGCTCATCGGCTTGGATCATGGACATCTCGGATTGCCACTTAGAACGAGGCGGTTCTCCAGAGAGGGACCGAACGCGGCCGCAACCGAGCCTGTAAGTGGGCAATCGTATACGCCATCACCGAGGTCCAGCCTACTTGCCGTGACGACGCGATGGAGCAGATGGTGGAGGACTACTTCGACGTCGCAGCCAGCGAAGATGTGCGCGCCCAAAGGATCCTCGAAGACACTACGGTGAGAGTGGAACGTCGCTACCAGACTGGACTACTCTGGAAGGACGACCACGATGTGCTGCCACAGAGCTACCAGGTGTACAAGAGGCTGGTCAACGTTGAGAGGAAATTGATGCGCAACAAGCCGTTGGCGCAGGAATACAACCGTATCATCAAGGATCAAGGACATCCCTAAATTCGGCGCTGGACAAAGGGCCTCCGCACTATAAGCCTTTGCCAGTTGTGATTTTCCACTTCAGAGAGGGAGCAGTCGGAGTCTGCGGTGACATCAAGGAGATGTTCCACAAAGTACTGATCCAACCCGAGGATAGATCTTCCCAACGATTCCTCTGGAGAGATAGAGACGGCGAGAGAGATCCGTATGTCTACGAGATGGATGTAATGACGTTTGGAGCAGCATGCTCGCCGAGCGCTGCACATTACGTCAAGACTCTGATTGCCATTAAGTTTCGGGACTCGAATCCGAGAGCAGTCGAGGCCATCACCGACTACCACTATGTCGATGACTACGCGGACAGCTTCGCTACAGAGAGCGAGGCTATCAGCGTATCTACCCGAGTGAAGGAGATACACGAGGAGTCTGGAGCTGTGCCAGTTCTCATCAAGCTCGCCCACCGTGGAGACGGCCTTAGGACCTGGACGAGTCAAGAGCGTCGGATGGGGTGAGGCTGAGCAGATGCGTTGGCAAGTAGCAACAGATGACTTCAGGTTCAAGGTGGAGTACCATCGAGTGCCAAGCAGCGTCCTGAGTGGAGATCGAGTCCCTACAAAGAGGGAAAATTTGAACCTAGTGATGTCGACGTTTGATCCCCTGGGGTTCCTGTGCTGCCTCATGGTTACAGCGAAGCTGCTGCTGCGAGAGATCTGGAAGCAGAAGATCCAGTGGGACGAACCACTACCGAAGGACCTAGCCAAAGCCTTTGCGACTTGGCGCAAAGAGATGGACGCCGTGGAACGGTTCCGATGTCCTCGGCACTACTTTGGACCTGGAGCAGTTCAGGCAATAGAGCTGCACGTCTTCGTGGATGCAAGTCAGTCAGCATTCGCGGCGGTGGCCTACTGGAGGGTCACGTATGAGGACGACGGCGTGCTGGTGAGCTTCGTCTGCCCAAAGACGAAGTGTGCCCCAATGCGAACCATGACGATCCCTCGGCTGGAGTTGCAGGCAGCAGTCCTTGGAACCCGCTTGATGAACACTATCAAGGAGGAGCACAGTGTGGACATCACGGACCTGGTGATATGGACGGACTCAAGGACGGTGCTGAGATGGATCGGCAGCTCGCACCGCCGGACTCGACGACGATTTCTCAGTGAAGATGGGTGCCTACAGCCGACAATGCGGCGGATGATGCGACGCGGTCGCAGAGAGAAGTCGACCTTAGCCCGGATTCAATGTGGCTAAGAGGACCTGCATTTCTGAGGAAGACAGCAGCCAGCTGGCCGGGGCCTGAGGAAGCAACTGAACGTGTGAGTTTGCGTTAGTTTCGGCAAACGTTTTTTTTCTCCCATTTCAGAGGTTCTCCAGCTTCAATCGCCTGGTGAGGACCACAGCCTGGGTCCTACGGTTTGCGCGCCGGTGCCGCAAACAGAGAAGAGATCTCGAAGAACACGGCCTTACTGCTGCAGAATGCAAGGCCGTGGAAAACCTGTTGGTCAGACAGGCACAGCTAGATTCGTTTCCCGACGAAATGAGGTCGGCGGAAACTGGAGAGGATATGTCGCTGGCTCGAGCGACATTCGTGGTCTGGTGCCCTACGTGGATGAGGACGGGATTCTGCGAGCTTACGGCAGAATTGATGCCGCAGTGCGAGGAGGCCCATCATACTGTCACACAGGCACAGTCTGACGGAGCTGATTGTGCGACACTTCCACGCCAGGATGAAGCATCAGAACGTTTATGCTACTATAGCGGAGATCCGGACGAGATTCTGGGTCACGAAGATGATGTGATGTGATGCGGAGAGTCATCTCATCGAGCAACGAATGCAAGTTGAAGCGAGCGCGGCCGATGCCGCCATTAATGGGACTCCATCCGGAAGACAGACAGAATGCGGGTGGATGGCCATTCAAGTACACCGGATTGGACTATTTTGGGCCACTGTTGGTGACTGTGTCCCGTCACAAGGAGAAGATTTAGGTCGCCTTATTCACCTGCTTGACGACAAGGGCGATTCCTGCATAATTGCGATAAGGAACTTCGTATGCCGTAGAGGGCCAGTACATAGACTGCGCAGCGATAACGGCAAGAACTTCGTGGGAGCTGACAGAGAAGCCAGACGCTTTGGTGTTCGAGATGGAGAAGATTTAGAGTGAGTTACCCTGAAGGAAGTTGCGACGAAGGACCATGTACTGGAGAGCTTTCTGATTAAGGCAGAGAACATCGTCAATTCGTATCCGCTTACCCACTTGCATGTGGATGCGGACCAGGAGGCGCCATTGACTACGAATAACCTGCTCAAGGGAGTGACCAATTTACCGGACACGCCTGGATTTAATGCGGAATGTTCTACGAGGAAGCAGTGGAGGATTGCTCGCCTGTTACGAGACCGTTTCTGGAGGAGGTGTGTCCTGGAGTATCTGCCTACGCTAGTGCGCCACGAGAAGTGGTGCCGGAGAACGGAGCCCATCCACCAGGGTGATATGGTCTTCGTGTGCGATCGTGCCTTGCCCCGACGAGAGTGGTGCAATGGCATAGTGGACGAGGTCTACAGCGGAGCTGATGGAGTCGTCAGACGCGCTAAGGTGCGCGTGGACTACAACGGCCTATCCAGGACAATGATGCGACCCGTCTCTTCTTTTGGATCCAAGGTGGAGTAGCCGTTTAAAGGCAAGTCCGTTCGAGACGACGACATCCCCTAAAAGAATCCAATGGGCTATATAGCTACAAGCTAATGGAGTGATTACCCCATTGCTATAATCTATATTCACAACTTGTTTAGGCACGGGCTATATCCCTATCTAATGGAAGACTTCTCGTATTGTCTTCCTGCCAAAAGCAGAGAAGTGCAGTCACATAAGCCCCAAAGATTACAGGCCGATTAGCCTCACCTCATTTTTACTCAAGACAAACGGGAAATTAGTGGAAACGGCACTACACTCATTAGTAGCCACCATTGAGAAAATTTACATCGTGCTTCCCGGGTGCTCCTCCGGGAAGACGGAAAAACGGCCAAACCTAGGAGGGTTGTGGTTAGTGAGTGTGCGGGAAGGAACACTGAACGCCAGGCCATACATACCTTGGAGGAACGGAAGCCTCGGACTGCGGTCCGCCCTCCAGTGTTTCCAGTCGATGAACACGCTTAGCAGCAGGGGTGACTGGGGGGATCTATCCTAAGGGGGCTTTCTTCTCGCTTTCTCTTCTATCGCGCTGGTATATTTTTCTTACCAAGGTGGCGACCCTCTCGAAGTGGCGTATCAAGCCAGCTGATCTTCAAGTCAGCTGTCGGACCAGTGATCGGAATGGTGTAATCACGTAAGATTACATCTTCCGTAACTCTGAAGCTTCCACCTGTAAGCTCCAGTGGGCGCTCGACCGTCAGGGGGCGCTGGTAGTCGCATACAAGTAGGCTGACCAAAGCTACTCGCTACGTCATGCACTTGCGGAACGACAGCAATTACAGTAGCACACTGTTTTGGGCTGCTGCTCCGATCCTGTGGCAAGGGGAAGGCTAGGGACTTGAAACTCCCTCCCAGCACACCGGTGGCCTACGAGATGGTAAAAGTCACGGAACAGACCAACTGCTATCCCCACCGCGAAGCGGCACGCCTTAAAACGGGGCTCTGGCGACCGAGACGGGGCGGTATAACCCCCATCGGTCAATTCGGGGAGAAACCCTCAGCCTCTGTTGGAAGCCCCGCACAGTGCATCACAAGCCACGATCGCTACGCTCAGCGTCTGTCCCACATGGGGGGGCCGAGCGGTCTGCGTCTGTGCCACAGTGGCCGGCAGATCTAGCTAGCGATGACTCGCAGGTCTGCGTCTGCACCGTACCGGCCGGCAGTTTACTTAACCTGGCGGAAGGTATAAAACGCAACCCGGCAGCAGGGTAAATAGCTGCACAAGATAAAAGAATGTCCGGTAATAACAATATTACTCCAGGTGGAGATGCCACCAGCGGTAGATGCCGCGGCCAGGGCAAGGATTCTGGAGGCCCTAATTACCATTCCCAACTCATCGGCGACGCCGGCGGCCAACTTCGCCGACGTCTCTTTGACTGCACCAAGTGACGAAGACGAGCTAAGAGCTTTCCAGAAGGGTTCCCGGCTGATGCGAAGCCCGTTTCGAACCCCCCGGTACTGGATAAAGCCCCGGCTGTAGCCACCCCAGTGGCTAAGCGCACTAGGGACTCACCGAGTCCGCCCGGTCAGGCACAGCCAACCAAGAGGGCTAAAGCCCCCCAGCCACATTTAGTGGAGATGGGGGCCATCGTCGACGACCTGCTCACCAAGGTCAAAGAGCAAAAAGTCGGCAGAATCAACCAGGAGATGAAAAACGCATTTTCTAGGTTGAAGGAGCTACATAAGGCACTGCTGCTGCAACCGGATGAAAGACGGTCAGAGAGAATTGTAGTGGCCACAGCTAACCAGGGATGCCAGACAACACAAGCCTGGACCCCCTCACGGGTGAATAAAGCGGTGCAGACCTCCCAAGGCAGTAAGGTCCAGCCGCCTGCACCTAATCCAGGTGTCCCTTAAAGCCGTCGCACTGCTAGCAGTCCATAGCAGGGAAATGCAAGGCGCACCGGCGCCGACAACGGAGGCAGAAGCAAAGGACCCGAAGAGAAGCCTCGTCGAGAGCAACCTTAGACGAGGAACAGAGAAAGGCGAAGGAAAGGAAGGAACGAGGCGCTGATCATAAGCCCTCCTCCCGACCTTTCGTATAGCGCTGTGCTCACTATGGTCACGCGGGCACAGTACGCCAGGATAGCGGAAATCGGCGACAGCATCCCAAAGGTGTCCCTGCCCGCAGCATAAGCGAGAGAATCGGCAGCGTCCTGGGCGTAGGAGCCTCGATCCGAGCAGTGACACCTCAGGCGACTTTCATCATCCGCGACCTGGATGAGTTAGTCTCAAACGAGGAGCTGGAGGAAACGCTGACCAAGCAGGCGGACCTCCTGCCGAACTCGGTGCAAGTGAAGCCAGTCCGAGCCCTTTTCGGTCCCGGCCGGCGCAGCAACAGCGCTTAAAAAGCTCGGAAAGGTGAAGGTCGGTTGGACTCTCTGCAGGGTAAAGGAGATCGAGCCCCGGTGCTTCAGGTGCTTGGAAGCCGGCCACATCGCCAGCAAATGTCGCAGCGCCACGGACAGAAGTCACACGTGTTTAAGATGCGGTCAAGACGGGCACAAAGCGGCCGCTTGTCAAAATCCCACGCGATGCTTCAGGTTTGTTGAAGCGAACAAAAGGGATGCGAACCACCAGGCCGGTAGCCGTTACTGCCCCCTGGAGTCGGGGTCCAGTACCGGTCCTAATCGTAGATGAAAGTGGTTCAACTTAACCTGAACCACTGCGTGGCAGCACAAGACCTGCTGTCACAAACGGTCCGAGAATGCGATGCTGACCTCGCAATCCTAAGCGAACCGTACAGGACTGGACAAAGCCCCAACTGGGCCACGGAATGCTTCGGAAAGGCCGCCGTGTGGGCGTGCAGTAGAGCTCCCACGCACCTGTCAGATGTCCTTTCGGACAGAGGTTTCGTGCGCGCCAAGGCAGGAGGCTAATGAGTGTACAGCGTCTACCTCGCCCCAAGCCTATCGCTGGCCGAGTTTGTTGCCACCCTGGACAGACTCTCCGTTGATGCGAGAGGCCGAAACCCGGCGCTGATAGCGGGGACTTTAATGCCTGGGCGGTCGACTGGGGCAGTTCCAGCACTCCTGAATGTTGGGCAAGACCCCACTTTTAGCCGAGCGGGTGCCGGATCAGTGGCAGTGGATCAGTGGATCACCTTTGCCAGCTGCTCTAGAGCTGGCCAGTGCTCGTGGATCCTCAGCGAGATGTATACAGTTAGCGATCACGCGGCAATTCTCACCACACTGCATGACGCCAATTCGCTCCCAACAGCTCTCCTCCCCTTACAAGGGAAGAGCTTAAGGGTAGACCTGCTCGACCCACGGACTTTCGCCGCTCGTATGGCGAGCTTGGAAACCGGGCAATGCGGAAACCATGGCAGATTAGGTGATGGGTCAGCTGCAAGCAGCCTGCGAGGATTGCATACCCTCCAGGATTGCCCACTCCAGACACAGAGACCCTGTATTCTGGCAGCAAAATTGCTGAGTTAAGGAAACGCTGCGTAAGAGCCAGAAGACTGTACCAGCGGTCCTGAAGCGTGAAGCCTTTCAGCAGTGCCGCAAGGCTCTCAAGGAGGCTATCAAGAGCAGCAAGAGGAAAAGCTTCCTTGACCTCTGCGAAACGCATACAGGCTCATTGTGAAAAAAGTCAACAAGGAGAGTCGAGCACTAGTTTCCTAGAATAGAGAAGCCGGTTCTCTCCCTTTAAACAAGTAACGACCTGTCCCAAGAGGTTGAGCCCGTCACTGTAGCCGAGATGCTAGCAGTCGCGATGCGGATTAAGGTTGCGAAGGCACAGGGTCCGGATAATGTTCCCAACGGGGCCTTAAGGTTGGCCATCACTCTCCGCCCAGACATCTTTGCAGAGTTGTTCGGGACATGCTTGGCCGAGGGGTCCTTCCCCGAAAAGTGGAAATTGCAACACCTGGTACTGCTGCCAGAGCTGGGCAAGTCGACGGAAGATCTTCTTACAGACCGATCTGTCTGATTGACGGGGCCGGCAAGGTGCAGGAGTATGTGATAAGCTCGCGGCTGGAGAGGGCAATCAAAGCGGCAGGCGGTTTGTCCGAGACTCAATACGGCTTCAGGAAGGCGAGGTCGACAATCGATGCCATCAATAAGGTGGTTGACAATGCCGCTTCGGCCATCGCGGGTCGGCGCTGGAAAGGCGAAGCAAAGGAGTATTGCCTGGACATCCGCAACGCATTTAACACAGCGAGATGGGATTGCATTTTGGACGCCGTGACCAGCTTCGGAGGGCCCCACTACCTGCTGAAGCAGTACGACACCGCCGGCGGTGCACAAAGCGTCGAGCTGTCGTGCTGAGTCCTCAAGGGTCGGTCCTTGCGCAACTTCTGTGGAACGCAACGTACGACGGGGTCCTGAGGCTCCCACTCCCTGGGAGAACGGAACTGGCTGGCTTCGCGGATGACATTCCGCTGGTAACAGTGGACAAGGAGATTGCTGGAGCAGAAGCGGACTGAAACCAGAGCATCAGCGCCATCAGCTCGTGGCTGCCGCGCGTTGGGTTGCAGCTAGCCCCACAGAAAACCGAAGCAGTCCTGATGAGCAGCAGGAAAAAGGTGGAAGTGGTCGAGGTGCGAGTGAGCGATGTCATCATCAGAACGTGTAGAGCTATAAAATATCTAGGCGTGATGATTGATACATGGCTTTCATTCAGAGAACACTTGGCGTAAGCGATCACCAAGGCAGTACGGGCGGTGACGAGGATAATGCTCAACCACAGAGGTCCGAAGCAGGCGAGCAAATTGCTATTGGCGAGTGCAGCTAGAGCGGCAATGTTGTATGCTACACCAGTCTGGGGTAAAGCATTGACGACGCCGTCGTACAGCCGCGGCTTGACTTTTACCTGACGCAAATATTAAGCGGACATGGGTGCTTTAGGAGCTACCTGCACAAGTTTGGCCATGATGAGAGTGGAAGCTGCACCTGGTGCTACAGAAAAGCTGACGATAGTGCCGAGCACGCTCTTTTCACGTGCGTCAGATTCTCGAGCGAACGACGGTCGCTGGAAGCCGCTCTGGGGTGAGGACAACTGGCAGGCGGTGTCCAACTTCGCGGGCACGTTGATGACCAAGCTCAGAAGCGAGGAAGACAACAGGAGGAGACATAGCTGGGAACATTGCCTGTTTAAGACTGGTAAAGGCGATCACAAAAGGCAAAGTACTCTCTGAACTTTGCCTGAAGAGGGCAAACTTCTCCTGCGTACTTACTTTCCTCTGTGCAGAACCGAATTCAATGTAGTCAGCAGTTACGAAAGGATCCCCAACGGGAGACCCAACTGGAGCGTGGCTGCAGCGATCGTAACTGAGCAAAAGATTAGGTGGGCAGTGAGTACACTCAGCCCATACAAGTCTCCATGGGTGGCATCATTCCACATCAAATCGGTGTTGAACAGCTAATGCTGTTTCTTATAAATATTTTCAGGGGGAGCTAAGCCAAGGTCCAAAGGGCTAGGGCTTTTATCCCGAAGGTTGGAGACCCATTTCATCCCAAACCCTTGAAAAGATTCTGAGCAATCACAATAGAAACTCGCACTTGGTGCAAAGTCCTCTGCATGCGTATCAGCATGCTTATAGAGAAGGAAAGTCAACTTAATCGGCTCTCCCGAGTCTTGTTGACAGCCTTCCAGACTAGAATGGCAATGTATACGAACACTCAAAGGGTTGGGTGTGAACAGTAAAGTAACTATATACTGGGTACCCAATCTAAGTACAAAGGGTACAGTCCAGTATATCTGTCCACCGGTAGGGAGCCAAGTCTGTCAGGAAACCTATTCGACGAGACAGCAAAAGGATGAATGAAGAAACCTCGACATAAAGGATAACTCCTATCAAGGAGACATTCGAATTAGCCCGGCAAAACATGGAAAAGGCGGCACAGCACCATGCGCGAACATACAACCTACGAAAATGCGATTGAAGATCAAAAAAGAAAGACATGGTCTGTATACACTTTATATAAAGGTATACAGACCATATATATATATATATATATATATATATATATATAAGTTAAGCAAAACAGTCTTTTATGCTTTTAAAAAAATATATTTAATGGGACAGAAGTCCGCAGTTTATTTATCGAATTGGAATTACAAATTGGAACTAAATTTAATTTACAAAATTGTGTGGTATTTAT